>JAHHFK020002121.1:0-211989 GCA_024533555.2 Aedes koreicus
ATTATGGAATCCCATTTTCCTGGATCAGTTTTGTGTGTAGATCCAAACAGTGATGGATCACTTTTAGGTGCAAAATGTTCCACAAGGACACCCCAAATGTCTGTTGAAACAGAAAACGCCACGAAAGACTTGGCTGATCAAGTCTTTAAGAAAGCCAGGGTAGGAAATGCATTGAGATCTTTTCAGCCTTATAAAGCTGCAGGACCGGACGGAATATTACCAGCATTGCTTCTAAACGGCGAAGCAGTGTTGATTTCGCCATTAATTGAGATTTTTAAGGCAAGTTTGAGACTCAACCATATTCCATCTTCATGGACACAAGTAAAGGTTATCTGTATACCTAAAATTTTATTTATTTACATGGCATAACGTCACAATACTATAACATAGCCTGATGCATAATATCCCTCCATAATGCCCGATTCGTGGCTACTCCACTCCAATCCTTTGGGCACCTTGTACCCCCTAGGTCTTGCTTCACCTGGTCTGACCATCTTGCTCGTTGCGCCCCACTTCGTCTTGTACCAACCGGATTCCCGTCGAACACCATTTTTGCAGGATAGTTACCCGGCATTCTCGCAACATGTCCTGCCCAGCGTATCCTTCCAGCTTTTGCCACCTAATGAATACTGGGTTCGCCGGCGAGTTGCGCGAGCTCATGGTTCATCCTTTGCCTCCATAGTCCGTCCTGCTGTACTCCACCAAAGATGGTTCTTAACACCCGTCGCTCAAAAACTTCGAGTGCTCGCAGGTCTTCTTCAAGCATTGTCCACGTCTCATGACCGTAGAGAATAACCGGTCTTATTAGCGTTTTGTATAGGATGCACTTCGTACGGGAGCTAAGTCTGTTTGACCGTAGTTGCTTGTGGAGCCCATAGTAGGCACGACTTCCACTCATAATCCGCCTCCGGATCTCACGGCTGTTATCGTTGTCCGCAGAACCAGTGAGCCGAGATAGACAAATTCATCGACTACATCGAACTCATCGCCGTCGATCGTTACTCTGCTGCCCAGTCGGGTCCTGTCGTGCTCGGTTCCGCCTGCCAGCATGTACTTCGTTTTGGACGTATTTATCTTCAACCCGATCTTCTCTGCCTCGCGCTTTAGTCTGGTGTACTGCTCTGCCACCGCCACAAATGTTCTGCCGACAATATCCACGTCATCGGCAAAGCAGATAAATTGACCGGATCTGTTGAAAATCGTGCCTCGCATGCTATACGCCGCTCGTCGCATAACACCTCCAAGAGCAATGTTTAACAGGAGGCAAAAGAGACCATCACCTTGACGAAGCCCCCAGCGGGATTCGAATGAACCCGAAAATCCACCCGATGTCCGCACACAGCACTGGGTTCCATCCATCGTAGCCCTGATAAGTCGGGTCAGCTTCCCCGGAAAGCTGTTCTCGTCCATGATCTTCCATAGCTCATATCGGTTAATTGTATCATATGCGGTGAATAGATGGTGCGTTGGGACTCTATATTCACGGCACTTTTGAAAGATCTGCCGCAAAGTGAAGGTTTGGTCCGTTGTAGACCGTCCTTCGATGATGCCGGCCTGATAACTTCCCACAAATCTATTTGCTAGTGGCGACAGTCGCTGGAAGATGATTTGGGATAATACTTTATAGGCGGCATTAAGGACAGTGATCGCACGATAGTTTTCACAGTCCAGCTTGTCGCCTTTCTTATAGATTGGGCAGATAACCCCATCCTTCCACTCCTCCGGTAGCTGTTCGGTATCCCAAATCCTGACTATCAGTCGATGCAACCCCACTATCTCGCAGGAGGACCATCGTGATGCTGCTGTTTAACAGTCCCAAGCAGCACCAGGACTTTCGGCTTTTGTATTTAGAGTCCTGGGCGCACTATCAAGACGGTGACTCAGCCGCTCCTAAAATGGAGAACAGACGCTGTTTTGAGCCGCCCCTAACCTGGAGAACAGACGCTCAAATTGGTGAAGGCTTGGACTTTTACCCTTATTTTTAAAAAGCGGGGTGGCTTGCTTTTGTCAGGGCTGCTTTCGGATGTTTGTGGGTTTTTGGAAGAAACTCAACAGAGTCCAACAACTGCTCAGTCCGGGGCTACTTATTCGTGTATTCAGTAGCTGTCCATCATATCTGATGGGACCCCACAATCCGCGACCCGTGGACCCACCGGGTTGCTCGCAGCTCAGCCCCGTAGAGTCTTCACCTACTCTACGGTCTTCCCGGCATACCTAAAATAGAAAAGCGAGATAAGGCGCTTCCTAAATCATACAGACCCATTAGTCTTTCATCAGTCCTATCAAAGACTATGGAAAAGGTGTTGAATGATTATATCAATTCAAATTACATGAACAAGCATCCACTATCTGAGTTCCAGTTTGCCTACCAGTCTGGCAAGTCAACAGTTACGGCACTGCATAGTGTGGTTTCGAAGGTAGAAAAAGCTCTTTCGGTAAACGAAATAGCACTCTGTTCTTTCTTAGATATTGAAGGAGCTTTCGACAACACTTCCTATTCGTCTATGGCTCGGGCCATGAAGAAAAGGAACTTTGACATGAACATAATTAATTGGGTTCACACCATGCTTGCAAAAAGAGAAAACTCAGGGGGGGGAGGTCGGCGTTAGGGGGGGGGACGGAAGGGGGCCCGGGGGGGGAGCCCTCCCCTATTGGGGGCTTGGTGGAAGACGTCGTGTAAGAGGCTAGGGGAAAAAGGTTTGGGGGGTGGGGGTTTGGGGGGCGGAAGAGGAGGGGAAAGTGACAAACTTTGGGAGAGAATGCAATGGGTGGAAGGTTTACCGTCGGGGTGTATGGGGGGGGGGTCGAAATCCTCAAGGGTAAAATATCTGTCCGGGGGAAAGGAAATAAATAAAAAATCAGTGGGGTTGTGTACAAGACACGACCGGTTGACGTAGACTACGTTAAACCAAGTGATGCATTATAATGTCAGGGAAATTCTGTGTGGCTATTATTAGCGTTAAAAGGGTTTCAATTATTCGTGCCGGTCGCTTACCCATACCGATAGAAGCAGTTTAAGTCACAATATGACGGGTGCGGCTCTTATGGGACATAAGACCAGCGTTTTGAAGCCAGTATGTAAGAAAATTCTATTGTACGCTCTTGAGATATTATTTGGTGGCCCTGAAAAGGGCCGTTTGGTTTTATGAAGTCAGTATGTGGGAAAATTCTCTTGTACACTCTTTATAACTCTTTGGTGGCCCTGAAAAGGGCCGTTTGGTTTTATGAAGTCAGTGCGTGGGAACATTCTCTTGTACACTCTTTATAACTCTTTGGTGGCCCTGAAAAGGGCCTTTTGGTTTAAATGATGACACGGCCACGGTTGCACGTTTTACGATGGACTATCTTTAAGGCCTAGAAGATAGTTGAGGATCTGTTAGGGAATATAAAATTATTAAATTAATGATAGTTTTAACCCCCCCTACAAACATTTGAGTCGAAAACTTTCGATGGATATGGATATCATTAAGGATTCTTGTTCGAACGAATTTCAGTAAAGTTTATTTATTTCATCGCTCCGGGCATTTATTTATATTATCGCTCCGGGCATTCGGCTATATTCGGTATACTATACGGAATATAAAGCTACTTTATAACATCTAAATGACTTTCTCATGTGATCAATCGGCCATTCCATTTCAAAACATTAAAATTCCCACTATATTCATTTAGTTATATAGGTGTTGGTATGAATAAGCCCTTCGAAAAATACACAACCGCTCACTCTTACTTTTCCATTGAAAACTTTTATATTCTACATTTTACTATGTGATGAATACATTAGGCCATAGTTGGGAATATAAGGTTAAATGCGTACCTAAAATATGGTCTATGGTTTTCTTGTGAAATTATTATTCATGTTTCTATGTGAATATCAGGTAAATTAGTGAATCCATTATGGCTAAAACGTTAAGGAAATCGAAATATACATAAATATATTAGATCTCGCAGAAGAAAGAGAGTGAGTTTTATAAAATATCATTATTCTTTGCAATGGGTATGGGAGAAAAGGTTGGTTAATATAAAATGAATTCTTATAAATATAAAATAAACACCTGAGAAAATAATCACGCATTAAAATATGTTCAGCGCATTATTTGTATCGATATCATTTGTAGGTTCATATGCAGTAAAAGCATGCTGCGCAAGTCATATCCAGAATACAATTAATACTATGTTGAAATTTATTAAGACAGGGAGCGATAACATAGAGAGATATTCAATTGCTATGATGACATGTACTTTGTCAAATTGATTTAAATTTAATAAATATCAATTTCCTACCTCGAGTTGAAGGACCTTCTCCAGCGTCCCAACTAGTTGTTGGCAACGCATTACCTCTTGCTGCTTTCAATTTCACCCGATAACTACGAGCTCGCTCGGCATCGGTGTATGGTCGTTTCGGAGGATTTCCCGTATGTTCGCTCTTTATGCGATTCCTGAATCTGCGCAAGCGTTCTGGATCAAATCGGTTAGGCATTCTCACTTTCACTATGTTTCTCAAAAAGTTTTTCTTCCTAGAGGTAGGACTCTATCCAACGCGAATCGTTAACACAACAGAACAACTGTTTATAACACACTACTAATTGGATTTTGCAGAGAATGTTGGTTCGGAATATCATGTTCGACATCGAAAATGGTGTCCGTGATAGGGAATTTGTGTGGTTTACGGTATGCGACGAAGGGAAAAAAAGTTTTGCTAATACCACTGGCTGCTAATCGACAATTTGAAACGAAAATCCCAATCAAACAAACTCTCAAGCTGAGAATATTAAATGGAAGGAGCAAAGATGGATTGTTTGGGAGGGTTTTCGGGGGAAATAAATCAAAGCACCGGCGGCTTTGATTTATTTTCACTGATTTTTGGGCTGGGTGGTTGGCGGGAGTTGGGAAAACCAATAGCAGGGAAAGAAAAAAAATTTTTTAAATTTTTTAAAATTTTTTGATTCATCACGGGTTGCGCCAACCAGCTAGGAAAAAATTTTCACCGACGGAGAATTGTCCTGCTCACCTTCCATGGAGGCTCTCCCGCAAAAAGTAGCGTTTTTGCAGTCGTGACGAACAAATCGGCACTAGATTAAATGGCGCACAAACCGAGCGAAATATTAATTTAATTCTTATATAAACAACTCTCTGACCTGGATTGGTTGTCCTCAAAAGGACAGATTATTTATTAGTGGGTTGCGCCAACCAGCTGGGTAAAGTTTTTCCGACGGCTCGCCCTCCATGGAGGCGTTTTTGCAGTTGCGGCGAACGAATCGGCCCCGTGATATTAGGCGCACAAACCAAACGAAATAAAAGTTTAATTCTTGTATAAACAACTATTTTAATTAAATTGGTTGTCCTCAAAAGGACAGATTATCAATTTATGGATTACGCCAAAAAGCTGGGTAATATTTTTACCGACGGCTCGCCCTCCATCGAGCATCGAACTAAATTTAAGATTAGTTCTTTAATAAACAACTCTTTTATTTTAATTTATTGTCCTCAAAAGGACAGATTATTTCCACCTACTGCTGCTCGCCCCAAGGACCACCATCTGCTACGCGACTACCAGCTGCCTCTGCGACCAGCTCCGCTGCCGGACGAATGCAGCAGCTGCGACAACTGCCTGCGACCAGCTGCCTACGACCAGCTACCAGGGACCAGCTCCGCACAGCTTCAATGCTGCCAAACGAATGAGGCAAATTTTTCCTAAGTATGCGTTTTATACCGTCCTCAGCTGCATGCGAGACGTACATGGAGAGACGAATGACATGATTGGTTAATGTCCCTCTCTACTACAAAGAAGAAGAAGAAGATGCAAGACGTTCCTTGCTTCGATTTGAAAACTGTGATAGGAAATTTGGTAAATTTACTCTGCAAAATGACATTATAAGACATCACCTTATATTTGCGTTATTTTCAATAGTTTACTATTGTTTGAGAATAATGTTTGACAATTGAATTGGAGCGCGGTAAAATTTCCGACCGATTGAAGAAGAAATCATGTAAATCTATCGTGGATTATTTGAGTTATTCGCGTGCAAAACGTACGGCTTTTCGTGACGGTCGCAATATTTTACATTTTCATTTGACACCCTACCCTTGCCGTAAGACGTAGTCTACGTCAAAAATTTAAGCTAGGAGGATTGGAAATCCATCTTAGTGAACAGGTGAAATACCTAGGAGTGATACTGGTTGCCAAACTGAACTGGAATGCTCATCTTGAGTGTGTGATCGGTAAGGCAACCAGTGCTTTCTGAATATGTTCAAAAAAATTTGGCAGAAAATGGGGTCTAAGGCCAAAAATGATAATGTGGATTTATACATCAATAATACGTCCAAAACTAACGTATGCTTCCCTTGTGTGGTGGCCAAAAACAAAAGAGGCTACTGCACATAAAAAGCTGTCAAAACTTCAACGGCTAGTGTCCATTGCTATAACGGGAGCGATGCGCAGAACTCCGTCAAAATCGTTAAATGCAATTCCAAATCTGCTACCTTTGCACGAATACGTGCAATTAGAAGCGGAAAAGAGTACGCTCAGACTCAAACGGTTGAAAATTTTCAAGTTTGGTGACTTAGTCGGTCACCTGAGCATTTCGCAAAGCTTTCAAAATTGGTCAGTGATGTACATGAATGGAGACTGGATGAAAGCTGTGGAAAACCATGACATCCCTTGTAACATATGTGAGATGTCACGTATAGATTCTATAGGTCCCACTGTTCATCAAAGTTCCATAAAATTCTTCACAGATGGCTCAAAAATTGGAACGAAAACGGGAGCAGGAATCTTCGGCCCTGGAGTAAAAATCTCAGTGGCGATAGAAAACTATCCAACGGTCTTCCAGGCGGAGATTTTTGCTGTAATAAAATGTGTTAACATTTGTCTGAAGAGGAAATGTAGACATGCTAATATTTGTATTTTTACAGACAGCCAAGCGGCACTCAAAGCGTTGAGTAATTATAAATGTTGATGTACATTTCTTGTCTGGGAATGCTTTCTTTCACTGCGAAAGGTGTCAGCCAAGAAAACTCCGTAAATTTATTCTGGGTTCCGGAACACTGTGGCATTGAAGGTAATTAAAGGGCAGATGAGCTTACCAAACATGGTTCAAATGCACAGTTTATTGGCCCAGAACCATTCTGCGGTATATCATTCTGTGCCATAAAAATGGAACTGAAATCTTGGGAAGAACAAAGGGTGATGACCAACTGGTTGGTTACCACAAAGTGTGATCAATCGAAAAGGTTTATAATTCCAAATGTTACAATCAGTAAAAAGCTTTTGGAGCTCAATAAGAAAGTTCTTTGTACCTATACTGGCCTAGTAACCGGACATTGCCCGGTAGAAATCATTTGAAAAACATTGTTTGTGGTGTTTTTCGTTGGTTCTGGAATGATTGACCTTCTCCGGCATCATCTCTGCAGTGGTTTGTGTGTTGTGACGAGACTAGATTTATTGTGGGGGGGTTTGCGTGGAAGAAATTGGAGCGATCCTGGAAAGGGGTGGTTTAATTGGTTTGGCGAGGGGGGCTTTGGCTTTTCTTGGTGGGTAATTTAAAAAGTAAATAAGGAGGGGAAACCCAAAATAACGGGGGCCACCAAAGAAGGTATAGTGTAGAGTGGGGGTTAAGGAGTGTATCCAATATAAGCTATCCACATACATTTGCGTTGTACGCATGTATTTGTGATGGTTTTCTATGCTCTGAACACTGCATGCTGTGCGTTTGACTGTCAACTTTCGTTTGTTTACTTGTTTGTGCGGTTCAAATTCTGCGTTTTCAAAATGTCGCGTATTGAAAAGGAAGTGAAAATTAAGCTTCTGGACACATGGCTAAGTGAGAAGGGTATTACTATGCGAAAATTGGCGAAGCGGTTTGGAATTCATCATGCGAGTGTTAAAACCATCATTTATAAGTTTGGGAAACACTATTCTTTGGATGAGCTACCAGGAAGAGGCAGAAAACCCGGTTCTTCCAACCCGAAACTGGAGCAGAAAGTGGTATCTCTAATCATGAGGAACAAATCAATGTCAATTCGTGATTTGGCCAAAAAAGCAGGAACGAGTGTCGGAATGATCCAGCGTATCAAGAGGCGAAACCACCTGAAGACCTACAAGAAGCAGAAAATCTCGAAACAAAGTGCAGAACAGAAGAAGCGAGCAGCAACAAGGGCCCGGAAATTGTATTCGCGTCTTTTGCAGCGTCCGGATGCATGCGTTTTGATGGACGATGAGACCTATGTAAAGGAGGACTCAAAAACCCTTCCAGGTCCACAATACTTTACTGCCGTCGTTGGGGAAGATGTGAGCGATGCGGACAGGTCGATTCAAGTAGAGAAATTCGGTCGAAAGGTACTGGTATGGCAAGCAATATGTTCCTGTGGTTTCAAGTCAACCATTTTTTACACTACCGGAACTATAAATGCGGAAATCTATCGATCTGAGTGTCTCCAGAAGAGATTGTTGCCTTTATATAAGAAGCATAGTACACCTCCACTGTTTTGGCCGGATTTAGCGTCGGCTCACTAAAACCACTCTCAATTGGCTTGCGGAAAAGGGTATAGATTTCGTTGAGAAAAATATCAATCCACCAAATTGCCCTCAGCTTCGACCCATCGAACGTTACTGGGCAATCGTGAAGAGGGTCTTCAAGAAGACTGGTAAGGCAGCTGGGAACATGCGGGAGTTCAAAAAAATTTGGGCTCAAGCGTCCAAAAAATGCGATGCAACACTTGTCCGGAACTTGATGAAGAGCATTCGATCCAAAGTTCGAAAATTCGTGAAGGAATAACTTAAATTTCATCCGGTCTTCATTATGTTCAAGTTTAACCTCGTACAATAAAGGATCAATTTTTTGTATGAGTAAAATATCGGTTTTCAACATAATTTGAAAGACAGTTTGTGGATAGCTTATCTTCGATACACTCCTTAAAGAATAGGAATTCAAAATAAAAAATCAATATGTGGGTTCCAACGAACACAACAGTACCCCTCCCGCGTCGGTGATATTTTTAATCATTCATCAGAACTGGAACTCTCATCATCGCGATTTTCCATTGGCGCGGTGGCGTCCGCGGTTTTATTCGTTCCGGTGCGAGGGTCGTGGTTGTTTTCGTCTGTGTTAGCCGCACTCCAGGGCATCGGCATTAGGTATCGGTCGTTTGCAAGATGTATATTGTATATACCCTTGAAACGTGGCTCAAGCTTCTTGCTGAATCCGGTTGCTTGTGGGTCCTTTTCCACCAGCACCAGATCTCCTTCACAATATTTCCGCGCGGGACGTCTCGCCTTGTCGAAATAACGCTTCTGTTTGGCTTGCTCCTTTTCGATTCTGGAACATACCAGATCCTTGACAGCCTCCGAATATCCTTCATAAATTTACGCAGTAAACATCATAGGCAATTGGTTGTGCATAATGTCGCGTGGATTATAGCAAAATAGCAACGTAAAGGGTGTATTCGATAAAAATGGCACACAGAAAATCTTCTGTAACTTTTGAATCGTATGAGTAAAAAACCTAGAAATTTGAGTAGATTTTATCCATAGTGTATTATTTACAAGTTTCATAGTTATACATTCAGTAGTTCCAGTCATGTCGTCGAAACAAGAAATTGTCCTGTGAGAAAATTTTGTGCACTCACAGTCAAAATCCAGGGGCGTCCCACCGGTGGATTGCTAAAAGGCTTGGAATTGCAAATACAACTGTGTCTCGTGTAATAAGAACCTTCAAGGAGCGTCTGAGTGTCCAAAGGAAGGAAAGGAGTGGTCGTAAAAGTGGTCCAATGGACAGTAAAATGGCCAGGAAAGTCGTACAACAATTCAAGAACCGTCCAAACATGTCAATTCGAGATGTCGCTAAAAAGTCTAAGGTGTCAGTCGGTCTTGTGCAGAAAACCATGAAGCTTGCTGGGTTACATGTTTACAAAGTGCAAGAAGCCCCAAACCGGAATGAAAAACAAAACATCACTGTGAAAACCCGCGCCCGGAAACTTTACACGAAGCTGCTCACCAAATCCGGTTGCATCGTGATGGATGACGAAACATACGTCAAGGCCGACTTCCGTCAACTTCCTGGGCAAGAATATTTCGTTGCCAAGTCGAAGTTCGATGTTCCGGAGGATGTTCGAAAGAAGAAACTATCGAAATTTGCAAAGAAGTTTCTAATCTGGCAGGCGATTTGCGGATGTGGTGAAATAAGTGCTCCCTTCATCACTTCCGGAACAATAAACGGTGCGATTTACACGGAAGAGTGCCTTAAGAAGCGTCTCTTGCCATTCATTAAGAAGCACAAAGGATCAACTCTGTTTTGGCCTGGTCTAGCATCCTGCCACTACGCTCGAAACGTATTGGAGTGGTACCGAGCCAACGGAGTCAATTTTGTGCCAAAGGATATGAACCCACCAAATTCACCGGAACTTCGTCCAATTGAAAAATTCTGGGCAATTATGAAAACGGAACTTCGCAAACATCCCAAAACTATAAAAACAGAGCTAGAATTGACGAAAATTTGGGTAAAAACAACAAAAACACTGGGAAAATCGGTTGTACAAAATTTGATGGGTGGAGTGAAAAGGAAGGTGCGGGCATTCGGGATGGGAGACGAAATTGAATAAAACAAATGTTGTAAATCAAAACTCATTAGTAGTTCTTCATTCCCTGAAAATTTCAAGAAAATCCGATAATCAGTTTAATTTTGATGAGTATATATGTGTGTGCCATTTTTATCGAATACACCCTTTATGTGGAGATACTTTCGTCGAACTGTTGATCATGGTATTGAGTCCCCACTGTAGCATTCGAAGATGCTTGTCCCTGCTTTTATCGTCATCCTTCACCCTGCAGCGCATGGCGTCCAGAACGCCCAAGTAACAATTTAAGTTTAATTCCAGCCGTATAGCATTCCTCCCGGCTTTGTTGATAAAACTACCTTCAACACCTCCTCTATGCTTCTTTAAAGCCAAAATTTGTAGAAAGTGGTCCACTCTATAGACGGTTGTGAAATCAAGTTAATGAACCCTTTATAAAACCATAAAGATTTTGAAAATATTCTAGTGATAGATGCTATGACTACCTGACAACCTTCATAAAACCTTTTGGCTGTTATGAAAACCAGCATGCGGCCAAATAGCCAGATATCGTGGTTGGTTTTTGTTGTCCTGCTTTGTTCGATTCTCTGCTTTTCTGATTCATTTAGCAGTAAATAATATCGAAGAAAAAAGGTCAATTGTTGCGGGAAATTTTATTTTATAGCAAAGTATTCAAAACAAATTATGTTTGTTTACTGCGTATCATGCTCCAAATCATATACGCATTTAATTTGGTGGTGAATATTGGCACGATAAGAGCCGAAAATTAATGCGCCTAGGAAATTATGCGAGTTTACAACCACAAACACAAAATTAAAACAAATATATTCGATAAATTAATCATAAATTTCTTGAAAATTGATGGATTTCAATAAGGTTATCTAAAAAAATGCAAAAAATGGTCTCCGATCTATAGTTTACTTGAATTACATTCAGAATTTGGTGCATTTATTTTTCCACATTTCAATATTTCGTATATTTCAATATGGGGATTGGAAAAAAAAACCACAATTCTGCCACAAACCCAAGTTATAAGTTTCGCAATGACTACTTTAATGCTATGTGGTTATTTTCTAGCTTCCCTCAATGCCAATTTGCCGTTTAATGCATTTACTGGAGGCAAAATGATTTAAAAATGCTTTTTTAAATGACCATAATAAGATTATCTGAATGAGTCCTAAAACGGTACTTCAAAACAGCATTTTACGAGTTCATAAAGTCGAAATAAAACCTTTGATAGGAGTAAAAGGAATTTGAGAAAACGAAGTTTTAAGATCGTTTCAAACAAGCTGTGTAGGTTCTCATAAACCTCACTGAAATATGAAAGCTATTGGCAGCTCTTGGTGTCATCATAAAACTAAATTTATTTCTAGTGGCTTTGATAAAACCTTAATAAAACTCAATAAAGCAGGATGGTTTTGGCAATGTTACTTGGGCGTTCTCACGTTCGAGCTACCAAAAGTTCCCGAACTCCTTCGACGTGTAGGCAATTCCACGATCTGTGACTATGCGTCTTGCCTTTCCGAAGATGGCGAAAACTTTGTTCAGCCTCTGGATGACTGGACTTGTTCTCGTATTGCGCACCGCTTTTAGCACAACATATTTCGCGAATCCATCGACCAGTACGATGATGAATTCGATTAGAAACAACGAACGAATGAACGGACCCAGATGGTCCAAATGAACCGTGTCGAAGGGCACTGCTTTTTCTCCACCTTTAGCTTTCACGTACGCACAGTGCACACACGAGCTGAGCTAACGTTTCAAATAACTTCTCATTCGCCGAAACCAAAAGCCTTTGCGGATGGCCTCCAACACCTTCTCGACTCCTTTGTGTCCCAGATCGTCATGGTAGTTACATGCAATTCGTCATCGGGCACGAGTCGGCACTACCCACTTCAGTCCCCTCCTCACACTTTCGCATAACACCTTCATCCTTCAGAGCGTATTCGTTCTTAATTGAAATTTACAAGAAAACTGTAGTCGCCACCAAAATAATAAAAACTGGACATTGCTATAATTGATTTTAATCGCAAGATTTTTTTTTATATTCATACACTTTTTTAATACTTTAACTCATTATTTTTTTTTTATTTCATCGTAATTTTTTTTAAATCGGTTCGGTTCCAAGGTTATAATTATTCAAAATATATGTATTTTCTAAAATTTCGTTTTTTGAACCACCCTATCTCAAAATGGGTAACCCTAATGACAAAATGAAAAACTACAAGGTTCAGCCCAATGGGGTTGTACGCAAAGGTAACTTAGGACTATGTAGCAATGTGCAATCGAATTCGCCTCCAGTCGCCTAATTGTTTAAAGGGTTTTCGAAATTGGTTTCGCTCAAATATTAACTGCAATACACTAAACAGGTTACCCTAATAAACACGTAATATACAAGAACGATATTACAGATGGTTTAACCAACAATCAATATGCAATTAGCGATTTGAAATTGATGCACTGTTGTAGAACCCCTTGGTCCGAATTACACCTTGTAGCCAGCACCTTGCTATACATATTTGCGCCTTTGTTTCGATTTGCTGTGTTATTTTGACAGAATATTTGAGCGTGTGTTCGTGTGAGTTCATTATTAGGGGCATTATTAAGCTTGGGACCGATGTGCTAGTACTGACTGAGCCAAGAAAAAAATCGTATTTGTTCGGGACCTACTGGTCTTAGAGTTAGTCTATGGTTGCAACATGCCCGTTTTGAACAACGCTCTTTTCCAGTTAATTTAGAGGCCTTGAAAGGGGCCGTTTTGGGGTCAGGGGAACAGCTAGTGTAGCTACCTCACTTCGCCATGAAGCTGAAGCTTAAAGCTTGAGCAACTCACGTATATAGTTTGCAGCCATATGCTGCGACATTTAACTTACACTGCCTCAAAATAATTTGTTTCTTATCGAATGGTATGGACTCTATCCATCGCACTAGAACGCAAGAAGCACTTTTAAACACTGATTGGAATTCGAAGATAATATTACCAACGAACTTTACACTTCACATGCCATCAAACAGAAATTATCGCATGCCATCAAACAGTGGACTGTGATTGCAAATAAGCACATATCAAACGACCCTTAGTGATTTGCAAATCTGAATCGTATTATGTAACATTTATAATGTATCGAATAATAAATATGATATACTCTCATGTTTGGTTGAATTTTGAGGTTCGTTTGTGTGAAAGCATCCCCCCTTCCAGAGAAGGGGGTCTCGAACCACAGTAGAAACATTTTTTGCCTTCAAAAACATCGACATACCAAATTTGGTTCCATTTGCTTAGTTAGTTCTCGAGTTATGCAAAAAATCCAGTTTCATTTGTATGGGAGCCCCGCATTCGGGAAGTGGGAGGGGTCTCGAACTACCTTTCTTGTCTTCAAAAACTTCCACATGTCAAATTTTATTCCATTTACTTGATTAGTTCTCGAGTTATCAGAAGTTCCTGTTTCAATTGTATGGGAGCCCACTTCCCCTTCTAGAGGTGGGAGGGGTCTCAATCTACCATAGAAACATTTCTTGCCTTCAAGTACTTCCACATGTCAAATTTGGTTCCATTTATTTGATTAGTTCTTGAGTTATTAGAACTTCCTGTTTCAATTGTATGGGAGTCCCCCCTTTCTAAAGGTGGGAAGGGTCTCAAATTGCCATAGAAACTTTTCTTGCCTTCAAAAACTTGCACATGCCAAATTTGGTTCCATTTGCTTGATTAGTTCTTGAATTATGCCAAAATTTGTGTTTCATTTGTATAAGAGTCCCCCTTTCCATAGGGGAGAAAGGGG
Source organism: Aedes koreicus (assembly GCA_024533555.2). Classification (NCBI taxonomy): domain Eukaryota; kingdom Metazoa; phylum Arthropoda; class Insecta; order Diptera; family Culicidae; genus Aedes; species Aedes koreicus. The sequence continues at coordinate 14,355 of JAHHFK020002121.1, forward strand.
TCTTAAACCATCATAAGAAGCTTGCCCGGTCCCAAAAGCCCCTGCATACAAATTTTCACGCCAGTCGGTTAAGTAGTTTCTATGTCTATAAGGGTCAGTTCGATAAAAACTCATTTTTATATTTATAAGAATATCAATAGTTTTATATTTAAAATTAAAAATTTTCAATAATGATAAACAGATGATGAGAAGAAAGATTTGCAATCGATTGGTGCAAAAATTTTGAAAATCGGTCATGAAATGACTTAGTTATTAACTTTCAAAACCTAAGCATATTTCGTGACGCTCCAAATTTTCGTACTCGCAACGTGTACCCCTAAAGGGTGATACGGTCAAAATTTGGTCAAGGGAAAACGCGTGTAAATCGGTGAAATCGTTTATTTAAAAAATCAAATTAAATTTCTTTTTCAAGTTCAATTAGTATAAAATTCAGGAAAAATATTCAGTTAGGCTTCCGCTTTTCCAAATCCGAATTGCCGGGCCTTACGCTTGACCCCTGCCATCAGATTTTGTACAGCCACCTTGTCCACCTTCTTCGCCGCAGAAAGCCAGTTTGCCTTGAACTGCTGCTCGTCCTTAGCAGTTTTTTTGGTCTTCTTTAGGTTCCGCTTGACAATAGCCCAGTATTTCTCAATTGGGCGGAGCTCTGGCGTGTTGGGAGGGATCTTGTCCTTGGGAACCACCTGCACGTTGTTGGCGGCGTACCACTCCATGGCCTTTTTACCGTAATGGCAAGATGCCAAATCCGGCCAAAACAGTACGGAACAACCGTGTTTCTTCAGGAAAGGCAGCAGACGTTTATTCAAACACTCTTTCACGTAAATTTCTTGGTTGACAGTCCCGGAAGCTATGAAAATGCTGCTTTTCAAGCCACAGGTACAGATGGCTTGCCAAACCAGATATTTCTTTGCGAACTTTGACAGTTTCGTGTGCTTGAAAATATCTGCTACCTTTCCCCTTCCTTTTGCCGTATAAAACTCCTGTCCCGGAAGCTGCTTGTAGTCGGCTTTGGCGTAGGTTTCGTCGTCCATTACCACGCAGTCAAACTTCGTCAGCATCGTCGTGTACAGCCTCCGGGATCGCGCTTTGGCCGTCGTATTTTGTTTATCATCGCGATTTGGAGTCACTACCTTCTTGTAAGTCGATAGTCCGGCTCGTTTTTTGGCTCGATGCACGGTTGTAGACGATACACCCAGCTTATTTGCGGCATCTCGGAGAGATAGGTTAGGGTTTCGCTTGAAACTACCGGCAACTCTCTTTGTCGTCTCAGCGGCTTCCAGTTTTCGATTTCCCCCCGATCCAGACTTCCTGGCTGTCGACAAACGTTCCCCAAACACTTTAATTACATTTGTAACGGTTGATTTGGCAACTTTTAGCGATTTTGCCAACTTTGCGTGCGAGTAGCTCGGATTTTCGCGATGCGCGAGCAAAATTTTGATACGCTGCTCTTCTTGCTTGGACGGCATTTTGACAACTGAAGAGTTAATTCCAAAATCAAAATAGGAGCAACATTCTACACACACACACCTTCAAAATGAGGGGTGTTCAGGTTTTTTAAATGCAAAATTGAAAGAAATACGTCAAGTTGATATTGACCAAATTTTGACCGTATCGCCCTTTAGAAACTGCAGCAGTGGAAGTCTTCCGATGAGTGGATGTTCAGCTTAGTTACGGATATATGTATTCTACTATAGTTTACTGGCCTGCTGGTATTATTATTTTATATTATAACGTCAGTTTATTATTTTATGTTATGATATTAAATGATGTGAAATAATTGCATTTAAATTCATTTAATTAAAATCACTATGTCCGATGAGACTCACTACATAAATTATTGCAAGGAAACGGAACAGCACATCGAAACTTTAGGTTTACTATTCTATTGCTATATAATTTTTTTTTAGGTATCCCAAGTTTTATGAGATAATTTTATATCAATTTTTTTTCTCGCAGCTACATTGTCTAACTTTCAGGTCCACAAATGGAATTGTTATTATCATTCTTATATTCATTCACTATATTATTTGTCATTATAATATTAATTCACTATATTTTTATAATTATAATATTAATTCACAAGATTTTAAATATTACTATATGACACTGAATATATATTGGGAAAGGAGGGAGCATCAGGGTATCACTTAAGCTGGAATTGGACAATGGAGTGGTATGACAACCGGCGTCTAGGAGGGAACAAACAGTATCATTTTCTTTATCCTACCGATTCGATTGTGATGCTGTGAATTCTACTCCAACAGTTTCAGTGAGAGTGACGCGCCCTTCTTAACAAGCCATCCCGTAGAAAGCTTAATAAGTATTGCGAATTGGGTTATTCGATTTGTTGGATCGTATCGTTGGAAGGAGAATCTCATGTTCCCGCGGGTTTCGCGTAAGTGTCTCTGCTTACGGGTCCGCCCCACCGTTTTTGGCCCTTCATACAGCGTTACTGTGAATACAACCCGGCAACTCAATTTGATCTTGCTATTAAGTGGAGCTGCATACATGACAAGGTCTTAGAAGGGATGGTGGCTACCTTACATACTTACATACAAATGGTTTTGAAAAAAATCGTATTGCTTTAGGACGAGAATAATGAGTTAACCATTTTATCGGATGTTCCGGATATTCCAGGGGACCATTAGATGGCCATATCTCGGAAGTGTGGCTTAATATGACAATTTGGATAGCATATTTGAAAACAGCGGCTCAAAAGTACTTCTAAACAGATAACTTAGCTATGTAATATCCATTTTTAGACTTTTTTCCGCCCTTTGTATGGAATGAAATTACTGTGCGACGTATGAAAATCACGAACTAACACAGTTTTGAACTCAGTCCAAGTTTTAACTGCTACCCCACTGAACCAGAGCTTCGCCGCGCCTTGCAAATTTAATATTCCACATTGCAGCTTCCACTCGTCATCGCCGCCGTAAAGACTAGCTACTTTTACGATAGACTCAAGCTATTGCTCAGCCGTTGAGGTAGTTGATACATCTGGTTCAAATGGTCGATGTCCTTTACATCTCGAACATCAAAACGACGCTGCTGCGGTTGAACTTGCGTATTTGCTACCGCAATATTATTCAACGCCGAGATCGATTTCGTCAGTGCAGCCTCACTCAGTACACTAGTCTTTTGTTCGTCCGGCATCTTTCTCTTATTATAACGTGGATCCTTAGGAATCAACTGTTCAAAACTGAGATGGCATGAATCACTTGGCGAGCGAAATTCTTCACTTTCGGAATCGAATTCTTCGTTTTGGACACGTTGCAGCACACCAATCTGGCACAACTCACTTGGTCCAGCCTCTTCCCGACTATCAGACCCGCCAATCACGCTTTCTGCAACACTTTTTGAAATGTCTTCCAACACCTTTTCGGCTTCATTCATCACACCGAAAAGAACCCGCGAATGCGATCTACCGCGCTTTTGCTCCTACTGTGACTTAACGCATTTTACATGTCAACTCGCGATCCGAAAAAGGAATTCGATCCTGTCTACAGAGTTGTAAACTAATTTCATAGGAGACTTTCGAATTCAGACGAAATCGTGGCCGTACAGTTCAATAGGTATTATATTACTGGTTATTGTATAAAGGGATATAGTTACAATAGAATCGCTAGGGTCGTTAGGGTGGTAATTTAATAGGAATTCAAAATAAAAATTCAATATTAGGTTACAAAAGTTTTAAGTTAAGGCTTTACACTTATGAATTTTTCAATAAAGTATGTGGTCCAAAATCCACAATGTTCTCGGTGGAAATCGATGCGTAGAAATATTTCCGATCGAATGGTGCAAAATTTTTGGGAAGATTTCAACGCTCAAAACCTGACCACTTTTCGTGACGGTCGCAATTTGTTTTTTTTTTTTAAATTGTACCCGAAGTACCCCAAGTACAAGTAGCTCAAGCAGTTAAGTATACGAAGGAAGTGAGGACAATCTGCAGTCATGTCAGCAGCAACCGGTTAAACCAAGTTGTCTTTTTGTGGAAGATACTCAAAATCTGGAGCAAGTAACAGTGTGCATTAACCTTGAGCACCGGTCGCTATTCATCACCGGAATCTATCTCCGTCCTCCCTCCATCCCGGATTTATACAAGTCTCACACCGATGCTCTACAAACCATCATCGAAAGATCTTCGCCTCGCGATATCATCCTGGCACTGGGCAACTACAATCTCCCGTTTTTTAACTGGAACTTTGACGAGGATGTGAACGGTTATTTACCATCGAATGAATCTACGGAGCAAGAACTGGCACTTACGGAACCGATGCCCACCAGTGGACTAATCCAAGGTTAATTCACATGTAAATTCAAATGGAAGGCTCTTGGACTTAGCCTTTGCCACCAAACCGGATGCTATCAACCTACTTGAGCCTCCTGTTGCTCTCTTGGACATCGACCAGCATCACAATCCATTCATCTTGAAACTAGACGCTCACTGCAATTCGCCCATTATAGCTGATTATGATTCGTATCCACCTGAATTGAACTTCAGGCTCTGCGATTTCGACTCCATGAATAATGTATTGGCTACTATTAAATGGCAACAGACTTCAGAGGGTGATTCCGATTATGCTATTTCTGATCAATTTTACGACAAACTGTATGAAACTCTCTATGCGCGAGTTCCTCTCCGACGGCGGATTACAAGACCAACTTATGTGCTACCCTGGTGGAATTCAACGTTACGCAATCTGCGGAATATGCTACGCGAAATGTTGTTGAGCTTTCGAAGAAAATTTTATGCAAACAAACTTCGAGGAACCCCAAGACATAGGGTAACGGTATGTAATGTTAGCCTAGCTCCTTCATTCGGCCTAGATCTGTGCGCCGCCGCCGCCGCCACTATTTTCGACCGGCGCGCCGCTGCATTTTTTTTGCCGGCGCGCCAATGAAATTTTTCACCGTGTATGCATCCCTTCAGTAATGTTCATTAGCCCTCTAGAAATCTGCTTTTATTACAAATGATGACATCTCGATGTGCCAACCAGAGGGTGAGCGTGATCAGCTTTATCGTTTCGTTCTAGCAACTGCAGTGTACATTTTCGTGTTTCGACTCTCAGCACGTTCGCGAGTGAGTTTGAATTTAAAAATAATATAATGGCGCCTTAAATGTCGAGAGAATTTCCATCGCGAGTGTACATATTGATACCACAAATAATGGTAATCGAACCAGCAATGTGTGAAAAAAATTTGGTGCACTAAAATATGTCAAAATTGTTTTACTCTGCTTCCTGACAAAGTGTTTTGCAATGTATGTCTAATAGCCTGGGACAAAATTTAAATTCCAGTTCCCTAATGATTTTCGGAAGCCTTTTGGACCCTGTAATAACTGTGAAAAATTTCAACTCGATCGGTGAAACTATATTTTAGCGCTCGCAGTTTTAATTTTCCATAGTATTTTATATGGGAAAACTTACCTTTTCAAAGAAATATCTGGCGAGGTGACCCGTTGTCCTCTAAAAATAAATCAATCCCTTAATTTGCTGGGAAATTTTTCAAAAAAACTTTTCTTCGAAGACCGCAAAGCGATCCGACGCTTGTGGAAAAAGTTATTAAGCTGAAACTGATTGCTATCCAATCGAACGGTTCATTGAACTGTTTTCTCTTGCAGCACTGCCACCTGCAACCTGCTGCTGGCTGCGCGAAGCAACCACTGTGTTTTGTTTATGTTCACTCAGCATGGAGGAACTGTGCTGCTAGAAAAAACACTCCAATGAGCCGTTCGATTGGGTAGCAATCAGTTTCAGCTTAATAACTTTTGCCACAAGCGTTGGATCGCTTTGCGGTCTTCTAAGAAAAGTTTCTTTGAAAAATTTCCCAGCAAGTTAAGGGATTGATTTATTTTTAGAGGACAACGGGTCACCTCGCCAGATATTTCTTTGAAAAGGTAAGTTTTCCCATATAAAATACTATGGAAAATTAAAACTGCGAGCGCTAAAATATAGTTTCACCGATCGAGTTGAAATTTTGCACAGTTATTATAGGAACCAAAAGGCTCCCAAAAATCAATAGGGAACGAAAATAATTTTGTTTCATATATCCGTGTCCCAGGCTAATGTCTAATCTAAGCAAAACAAAAGGTTGGTTTTAATTTGCACGAAGAGAGGGGGGGGGATATTGGGAACGCTCCGGTAATGGATAGGTGGTTATGTTTTTGCAATTTATTTTTTTTATTATTAAAATTGTGGTTTTTTTTTTGGATTTTTTTGGGTAAAAAAGGTAACGTGGGGTTGTGTGGTTTTTTTTTTTTTTTTTTTTTTCAAACTCCGATTGTCCTGAAATTAAAAAGGTTAAAGCAGGCTAGTAACCCCCTCGGGGATCTTGTCCAAGGATTTTGTTCTCAAGTTATTTTAAAGGAGTGAGATTGACGGAATTTTGACACGGAAAATAAAAAATCCGGCCACATCGAAAAAGCACTGAGATTTAAATCCAGCGAAAATAAATTCCGAGGTATGAGAGTACCAGTAATTGAGAAATAAACAGAAAAACGTGAGATAGTTCAAAAACCATCTATAACGATCAGTGTAAATTAACAGTGATTCGACATACCAGATTTTTGCATTAAATAGTCAAGACTGTATAAATAAGGGGTGTTTATTAAATTTAATATATGTCGACACTAACATCACCGAAAGACATAGTGGACAAAATTGGGTTGAATCAAACAACCTACTATCAAATACGCAATTTGGTTTCCGAAAGAGCAAAGGAACAAACGATTGTTTAGCGTTGCTTTCATCTGATATACAACTGACCTTTGCACACAAGGAGCAATTGCCTTCAGTAATTGATTCAGTTTCCAAAGATATACTGGCACATAGTCTGCACAGTAGTGGTTTACCAGGACTTTTAAATAAATTTTTCTATAATTTACTGTCAGACCTTCAAATGACCTTCAATCTAGGTCAACTGACAACTTCCAGAATTAGCTACATGGGCGTACCCCAAAGCTCATGTTTAAGTCCCTTGCTTTATAATTTTTATGTTAAAGATATTGATAACTGCTTGAAAAATAGATGCACGCTAAGACAACTTGCAGACGATGCTGTGATCTCTTTTAGAGGTCCACGTGCGGAAATCTTGCAAAGACCATTGCAAAAATCCCTAGACAATCTGTCCATCTGGGCCAGATATTTGGGGATCGAGTTTTCACCGCATGAAACCGAATTGGTAGTGTTTACTAGCCCCACTGCGTCTCAGGCTATTGGGAAAAGACATTACCCAATCTTTGACCTTCAAATACCTTGGAGTCATGTTTGATTCAAAATGCACTTGGAGTACTCACATTGCGTATTTAAAACAGAAATATCAACAAAGGATCAATTTCCGGGACATGGTGGGGTGCTCACCCGGAAGACCTCATTAAACTCTACAAAACAACTATTCTTTCAGTTCTCGAATTTGGCTGTTTTTGTTTCCTCTCGGCAAGAATAAGTCAACTCATTAAATTGGAACGCATTCAATATCTTTGTCTACGTATTAGCCTTGGCTGTATGCATTCAACGCATTCTATGAGCCTGGAGGTTCTGGCAGGAGTAAAACCCTTACAGAACCGCTTCTGAGAGCTCTCATCTAGAATTTCTGATCAAGTGTGGAATCAGTAACAACCTTGTGATTGAAAACTTCGAAGAAATGTTCGAATTGAGCACCCAGTCTAGATTATTGTGAATCTATATTAACTATATGTCATCCGATATTCGTCTTCCATGCTATAACTCTCCTAGTGTACGCTTTCCTTATCACAGCTCCTCCATTGATTATGATCTCTCCATGAAACAAGCTATTCAAGGAGTTCCCGATCAACTTCGACCTTACCTTACCTTTGTATGGGTCTCCTCACATTGCTCAATTCAAGGCAATGAGAAGGCGGACTCTCTAGCAAAGGTGGGCGCACAAGAAGGCGAGGTTTTTGAAAGAAGAATTTCACATGATGAGTTGTTCCCATTATTATGTCAGAGTTCTCTCCAAAGTTGGCAAAACGATTGGAAAAGTAATTATCTTGGGCGGTGGTTACATTCCATTATTCCAAAAGTTTCGTCGAGATCGTGCTTCAAAGGTCTGAATGTAAGCCGCGGTTTCATTCGTGTGATGTCAAGACTTATGTCCAATCACTACTCGCTAGACGCACATCTCTACAGAACTTACCTCGTCGATAGCAATGTATGTAGGTGCGGAACCGGTTATGATGACATCGCTCACGCAGTTTGACATTGACCGGATAATGATGCCTCCAGAGCACGACTGTTGGATACCCTAGTGGCCCGGGGTAGACAACCCTCCCGTGAGGTAAGAGATGTTTTGGGAATGCGTGATCTCCCCTACATGCAAGCGATTTACGAATTCCTTTGTTTGTCTGACCTAAGAGTGTAATGTCATCACCCCCTCCCATCCAGTCTAGTAAATTCCTTGCCATTGTGTCCCAGTTATACTATCCTTTTGTTTCCGTGCTACTTGTACCTGCCCAGCAAGCTGTGGTCACCCACCTGCGGCTTAGTTCCTGAAAGGGGCTACAGAGACCGTGGATTTGGTAGATGACGCATCCATGAGCAGCAAATAACGGCTTAAATAAGTTACCTGCCTAGCCTTTCCCAAACGATTATGTGACCCATTAACCTCGAGCCAGCCACGAGTAATTGGCACCCCACTTTTATTTACTAATAAAGAAAAACAAACTTTGTTATCAACAACATTGAATATCTACTCCGTAAGGTGTTACACATGCCTGAGCCTAACAAATAAACGAACTAATTAAAATAAAAGATTTTGAGATTTTTAGATTTTTAGATTTTTAGATTTTTAGATTTTTAGATTTTTAGATTTTTAGATTTTTAGATTTTTAGATTTTTAGATTTTTAGATTTTTAGATTTTTAGATTTTTAGATTTTTAGATTTTTAGATTTTTAGATTTTGATATTTTTATATCTTAAGATTCTTAGATATTTAGATTTTTAGATTTTTAGATTTTTGGATTTTTAAAGATTTTTAGATTTTTAGATTTTTAGATTTTTAGATTTTTAGATTTTTAGATTTTTAGATTTTTAGATTTTTAGATTTTTAGATTTTTAGATTTTTAGATTTTTAGATTTTTAGATTTTTAGATTTTTAGATTTTTAGATTTTTAGATTTTTAGATTTTTAGATTTTTAGATTTTTAGATTTTTAGATTTTTAGATTTTTAGATTTTTAGATTTTTAGATTTTTAGAATTTTAGATTTTTAGATATCTAAAGATTTTTAGATTTTTAGATTTTTAGATTTTTAGATTTTTAGATTTTTAGATTTTTAGATTTTTAGATTTTTAGATTTTTAGATTTTTAGATTTTTAGATTTTTAGATTTTTAGATTTTTAGATTTTTAGATTTTTAGATTTTTAGATTTTTAGATTTTTAGATTTTTAGATTTTTAGATTTTTAGATTTTTAGATTTTTAGATTTTTAGATTTTTAGATTTTTAGATTTTTAGATTTTTAGATTTTTGGATTTTTGGATTTTTAGATGTTTAGCCAGTGTTGCCCTGTCCATACTTAGGTACGGCGGGCGGGCATGGATCACCCCTTGAGTACCAAGAGCCACCTGAATAAGCTAGAGAGTACGCACAGGCTTATGTGCTTAAGAGTGGTGAGTGCATACCGAACGGTATCACGCGACGCGGTCTCCGTTCTAGCGGGGATGATGCCAATAGGCATTGTCATAAAAGAGGACGTAGAGTGCTTCGAACAACGTGGAACAAGAGGTATTCGGAAGACCACTAGAGCCGCAGCCATGGTTAAGTGGCAAAGGGAATGGAACAACTCCACCAAAGGTCGGTGGACCCATCGACTAATCCCGGAATTAACCGGGTGGGTCGGTAGGCGACACGGTGAAGTGAACTTCCACTTAACGCAGATATTGTCTGGCCACGGCTGTTTTAGACAATACCTGCACAAATATGGGTATGCACAGTCCTCCGCATGCAGCGAGTGCGCGGGAGTCGAGGAAACTGCGGAACATGTGTTCTTCGCATGTCCTCGCTTTGACGGCGCGAGATGCGGCATGATTGCCGTAAGCGGTCACGACACGACTCCGGATAATTTGGTCCAGAGGATGTGCCCTGGGACGCGGTATGCGTAACAGCCTCCCAGATCGTCCCCCAGGAGCTCTGGCGTGTTGGGAGGGTTCTTGTCCTTGGGAACCCCCGGCCCGTGGTGGGGGGGGTACCCCCCCCGGGCTTTTACCGTAAGGGAAAACCAAACCGGCCAAAACAGACAACCGTGTTTCTTCAGGAAAGGCAGCAGACGTTTATTCAAACACTCTTTCACGTAAATTTCTTGGTTGACAGTCCCGGAAGCTATGAAAATGCTGCTTTTCAAGCCACAGGTACAGATGGCTTGCCAAACCAGATATTTCTTTGCGAACTTTGACAGTTTCGTGTGCTTGAAAATATCTGCTACCTTTCCCCTTCCTTTTCCCGTATAAAACTCCTGTCCCGGAAGCTGCTTGTAGTCGGCTTTGACGTAGGTTTCGTCGTCCATTACCACGCAGTCAAACTTCGTCAGCATCGTCGTGTACAGCCTCCGGGATCGCGCTTTGGCCGTCGTATTTTGTTTATCATCGCGATTTGGAGTCACTACCTTCTTGTAAGTCGATAGTCCGGCTCGTTTTTTGGCTCGATGCGCGGTTGTAGACGATACACCCAGCTTATTTGCGGCATCTCGGAGAGATAGGTTAGGGTTTCGCTTGAAACTACCGGCACCTCTCTTTGTCGTCTCAGCGGCTTCCGGTTTTCGATTTCCCCCGATCCAGACTTCCTGGCTGTCGACAAACGTTCCCCAAACACTTTAATTACATTTGTAACGGTTGATTTGGCAACTTTTAGCGATTTTGCCAACTTTGCGTGCGAGTAGCTCGGATTTTCGCGATGCGCGAGCAAAATTTTGATACGCTGCTCTTCTTGCTTGGACGGCATTTTGACAACTGAAGAGTGAATTCCAAAATCAAAATAGGAGCAACATTCTACACACACACACACCTTCAAAATGAGGGGTGTTCAGGTTTTTTAAATGCAAAATTGAAAGAAATACGTCAAGTTGATATTGACCAAATTTTGACCGTATCGCCCTTTAATACCGAAAGGTGGTCCCATTCATTGACCTGAGTCATATAATACTATGGATATCCGGGCCTTCTATCAAAACATAAGAGTTGGAGTGATCCTATAGTCTTTACAGTACACGAGAAAGCCAAACAGTTAAAAGGGATAAGCATAAGGAAATGTTGAGGGGATAATTAATGCCCGCGCCGATCCACGCCGCCGCCGCCAAGGACGACCGTTTGAAAATACCATACACGCCGCCGCCGATTCAAAATAGATCGGCGCACAGGTCTAATTCGGCCTATGTACCGAATATGTCATTAATTCGGCGATAATCAACAAAATTATGATGCTATCAGGATGACTGATTTATTTCAAAGCAATTGAGACATTATTAATCAATTTATAGTAGTTCACCTCCGCGTGATTTACGATTTCCTTACCTTTTGAGACACCATGAGTTGACTGGTTAAGCTTAACAGATAATCTGTACGATCTTCGAATGATCTGAATTTGGGTAAATTAAACCGACAAACCAAGTAATTCAGTCAAGATGTACAGAAAATAGTCACACGTTCTATACTAACTGTTCACATAGCTAAAATAACAATGATTTAACTAGAAAACCGTAGACCCAATGTTAGAAACATATTGTATTCTATGTTCTCAACTATGGCCTATTGTATAAAAAGCATAATAAAAATGTTGTTATAAGTAAAATTTAAATAAAAATGTGTTAGTTTCGGTTGAATGTTTTTCAAATTGCTCATCTAAACATAAACCAAAGGAATAAAATCGTTGTAAATAGAGTGAATTATAATATTTTGATTCTGAAATGCCGATAAATTATATGTGAAAATCACTTAAGTCTACCTAAGCAGTTTTATAATAGTTTGTTTTGAGAAATTTTTTGTTGGGTAGGGTGAATTAAGCTGGCAACGCCTCAAATCAGAAAATCAGAAAAAAAAAAAAACGAACGATGTCAACAATTAATCAAACCTATCAACCTATCAAATGGCACGAAGTTGCATCCATAAAAATACCAAATTTGGTGCTTACAGACCGACATTACATCCATATTCCTCGAAAGTTTCGGACTTTATAAAATAATTTGTGTAACATTTCGTGAAACATACTACCAAATGGCTTATTAAACATATCTAGACAAGTGTATAAGTAGTTAAATATTGCTTCCAGCTCAAATGTTCTATGAGTTATAACAAATAATGCAATCGATTGTTGCATATTAGGCTGAGTCAAGGGACACATACCCTATTCTGGCAATTGATCAATATTATCAGAACATTAAGATATTTTCTAAAATACACCACGGCCAATTCATGTTCAAACTGATTACCTGCATCCATGAACCAGAGTAAAAGTTATTCATAGACGACAATCCACACATCTGTCGCCGAAATAGTATTCATGTAGAATTTGAATCATTGTTGGTAAACAACATTGCGTGTCGTAAAATGTTCTTCCGATATCAAACGTGATGCCAAAGGGATTCCCTCGACCATCCGAGGACAAAGGGAAGGTAAATTTTTTCTTTCAAGAAAATCCATTCCAGGATAACACACTACCACTTGCACGCCAAACAACTTGCAATCCGAGGCAGGCAAAAAATAACCAAAATTGACTTTTCCTCCCCCTTTGTCCTGGTTGAAAAAACGGAACAACCAACACACACCTCCAGCAGCTCCGTCGTTGCCGAAACTCAAACACGTAAATTCAAAAAAGAGGGCTCGTCCCGCTCGATTGGTGTTGGTGTGCAACATTGACGCAGTTTTCTTTGTTCTCGCACCGAGTTTCTGATGAAAAACGCGTTGGTATTGGTGCCGTATCTTGTTTTCTTCAACAAAATACTGCGTCATATAGGTTTTGTTTGCCATCAGCAGGCGCGCGCGATAACCCAAATTTCCAAACCGGGCGCATAAAAAATACGAACGAGGCAAAACAGAGTTTGTCGTTGTCATCATCATCATCAGTCAACATCATCATCATCTCTGACATCGTCATCCCGGTGGCATAAAAGATGCTGCTCGTGGTGTGCGTGAGTACGAATGGTAATAAACAAACCCTTCGAGGATTTTCGAATGTAAACAAAAACGGCAAGGATGCTTTTTCTTGAAAGGGCGACGACTAGAAGGAGGAGGAAATTTGTATCATTATGTAGAAAAGATACTCGCATGAGATACTTACATTCATGCTTGCGTCACCCGCTCGGCAGTGGGTTTAAGCCGATGGCAGCAGCGAAAGAAGCTCCCGTTCGTTTCGTCGGGCTTATGTTGATGATACAAAACAGCACCGGGAATTTGGGTTTGAAACTGTGCTATGATGATTGGCTAATGGTGACGTCAATCATGGTGCCGTTTGCTGGGAAGTGTCTATTGAATGACGTTTTTTGCTAACTCATTTGAAAGTCGCAGAATGGGTGTTTTTTTTTTGTTATCTACATCGCAAATTCAGCTGTAATCAACAATATACGCTTTTGATAATGACTATTAATACTACGTAGAAGCCGGATAATTACGACACACGCAAGCATTAACGTGCGATAAAGGAAGGGTTGACGAACTCTGTTCAATTTTAGAAGGTACTTGGTGTAGTTATGGAAATATTTGATATTTTCTGATATTGATTGGTGTCAATCAAAGGTACAAACAATTCTTAGAGTTATAGAGAATGATGTAGCTGTGATTCCGGGTTTGGTGTTCGTTTTTCGTTTGTGTTCGAAGATTTCCTCAAAACCCCTTTTAAATTTCTCAGCAGCTTTATTGAACTTCTTCATGGCTCGATCATAACTGACCAGGAATTGGATCTTAGGACAGGTTGCAAGCCTCACTCAATCTGATTTCGTTGGGAGCTTCTTCAAAAATGCATTGACATTTTTTCGAGCTTTACTAAAACGTTTTGAAACTCAACTCAGAACTCATCAAAAGATTCCTCAAAATCTGTTGAATATCGGAGCTTCCTCAAGTTGCCTTCTGAATTTAATCAAGGTTCCCTTAGTTTTTTTTTCTAACACTGACTGCTTAAGAATATCTTCATGTTTCCTCAAAACTTCCAAGCTCAGTATCTATAGTACTTCAAGGGGCAAGACAGCTCTTTATCGTGAGCAATTTAAGAGTTGCTTTTGAGGTAACTCGAGTAACTCACGTTCCTCAGCAAGCGAGCACTGTCATTTGTTTTCTCTCGGTTTTTGCATAGCAGCTGTTACACGGAGAAAAAAGTAAAGTTCAATCAATAATATTTCATCTAAAATCAACTAAATTTTTGCATTGATTTTTCGATAATCCATGTGCATGATTTTTTTTTTTAAAACAGTTCGTTTATTTATTAGGCTCAGGCGTGTGTAACACTTTGCGGAGCCGATATTCAATATTGTAGTTAACAATTTTTCTTTTTCGGTTTTAGTTAAGTGGGGTGCCAATTACTCGTGGCTAGCTCGAGGTTAATGGGTCACATTATTGTTTGGAAGGGGCTAGGCAGGTAACTTATTTCAGGTATTTGTTGCTGCTCATGGTTGCGACATCTACCAGATCCTCGGTCCCTGTAGTCCCTTACAGGAACTAAGCTGCAGATGGGTGACCACAGCTTGCTGGGCAGGTACAAGTAGCACAGAAACAAAAGGATAATATAACTGGGACACAATGGCAGGGAATTTACTAGAGTGAAAGGGAGGGGGTGATGACATTACACTCTTAGATCAGGCAAACAAAGAAATTCGTAAATCGCTTGCATGTAGGGAAGATCACGCATTTCCAAAACATCTCTTACTTCGCGGAAGGGTTGTCTACCTCGGGCCACTAGGGTATCCAATAGTCGTGCTCTGGAGGCATCATTACCCGGGCAATGCCAAACTGCGTGATCGATGTCATCATAACCGGTTCCGCACCTACATACATTGCTATCGACGAGGTTAATTCTGTAGAGATGTGCGTCTAGCGAGTAGTGGTTGGACATAAGTCTTGACATCACACGAATGAAACCGCGACTTACATCCAGACCTTTGAACCACGATCTCGACGAAACATTTGGAATAATGGAATGTAACCCAAGAGAATTACTTGTCCAATCGTTTTGCCAACTTTGAAGAGAACTCTGACGGGAAAAATTCATCATGTGAAATTCTTCTCTAAAAAATCTCGAATTCTTGTGCGCCCACCTTTGCTAGAGAGTCCGCCTTCTCATTGCCTGGAATTGAGCAATGTGAGGGGACCCATGCAAAGGTAATTCTAAATGATCGTTCGACCAACGCACATATCTGCTCCCTTATTTTTGAAAGAAAGTAAGATGAGTGCTTAACTGTTTTCATCGACTGGAGGTCTCAATAGAACTGAGACTATCCGAGAAGATGAAATAATGGTCTATGGGCATGTCGGAAATTGATTGCTGCCAGCTCAGCAACATATACGGAACAAGGTTCCTGAAGTTTCCGGAAGGCAGATGAGTATTCATTGTAAACACCGAAACCAGTGGATCCATCAATGCGCGACCCATCAGTGAAAATTCTTCTATTGCAATTGACATGTTGGTACTTTTCGATGAAAATATGGAGAATTAAAATAGGTCGAGGTTGATCTGGAACTCCTTGAATAGTCTGTTTCATGGAGAGATCATAATCAATGGAGGAACTGTTATAAGGAAAGCGTACACTAGGAGAGTTATAGCATGGAAGACGAATATCGGATGACATATAGTTAATATAGATTCGTAAGAATCTTGACTAGGTACTCAATTCGAGCATTTCTTCGAAGTTTTCAATCACAAGGTTGTTACTGATTCCACACTTGATCAGTATTCTAGATGAGAGCTCCCAGAAGCGGTACTGTAAGGGTTTTACTCCTGCCAGAACCTCCAGGCTCATATTATGCGTTGAATGCATACAGCCAAGGGCAATACGTAGACAACGATATTGAATGCGTTCCAATTTGACGATGTGGCTGTTTCTTGCCGAGAGGAAACAAAAAGAGCCATATTCGAGAACTGAAAGAATAGTTATTTTATAGAGTTTAATAAGGTCTTCCGGGTGAGCACCCCAACATGTCCCGGATATTGATCTTAGAAAACTGATCCTTTGTTGACATTTCTGTTTTAAATACGCAAAGTGATTACTCCAAGTGCATTTTGAATCAAACATGACTCCAAGGTATTTGAAGGTCAAAGATTGGGTAATGTCTCTTCCCAACAGCTTGAGACGCAGTTGGGCAGGGAACCGCTTTCTAGTAAACACTACCAATTCGGTTTTATGCGGTGAAAACTCGATCCCCAAATTTCTGGCCCAGATGGACAGATTATCTAGGGAATTTTGCAATGGTCTTTGCAAGATTTCCGCACGTGGACCTCTAAAGGAGATCACAGCATCGTCTGCAAGTTGTCTTAGCGTGCATCTATTTTCCAAGCAGTTATCAATATCTTTAACATAAAAATTATAAAGCAAGGGACTTAAACATGAGCCTTGGGGTAAGCCCATGTAGCTAATTCTGGAAGTTGTCAGTTGACCTAGATTAAAGGTCATTTGTTTTTCTGACAGTAAATTATACAAAAAGTTATTTAAAATTCCTTGGAAACCACTACTGTGCAGACTATCTGCAAGTATATCTATGGAAACTGAATCAAATGCGCCCTTAATATCCAGAAATACTGAAGCCAATTGCTCCTTGTGTGCAAAGGCCAGTTGTATATCAGATGAAAGCAACGCTAAACAATCGTTTGTTCCTTTGCTCTTTCGGAAATCAAATTGCGTATTTGATAGTAGGTTGTTTGATTCAACCCAACGGTCAAGTCTTGATAGGATCATTTTTTCTAACAATTTCCTTAAACATGATAGCATAGAGATCGGACGGTAAGAATTGTAATCAGACACTGGTTTCCCAGGCTTTTGAATAGCTATTACTTTAACCTGCCTCCATGCGGGTGGAACTATATTTAATTCCATGAGAGTGTTATACAGGTTAAGTAATCGTCTTTTAGCGATATCAGGAAGATTTTTTAGAAGGTTGAATTTAATCATATCGCTTCCCGGAGCAGAGTTATTCGATGAAAGCAGTGCCATTGAAAATTCCAACATTGTGAATGGTTCGTCCAGAGAACCGTTATTTCGGGTAGTATCCCGTAAATTCGGCTGTGTTGGGACAGAGTCTGGACAAACCTTTTTAGCGAAGTCGAATATCCACTGCATGGAGTATTCTTCACTCTCATTGGAGGATGAGCGGTTTCGCATATAACGAGCCTTTCTCCAAAGCGTTGTCATCGAGGTCTCCCTAGATAGTCCCTCTACAAACGAACGTAAGTAATTGCGTTTCTTTGCTTTGAGTAAGTTTTTAAGCTTTTTTTCAAGCTTGAGGTACTTATCAAAAAGCTCACATGTTTTATGTCTACGATAATCTTTAAACGCATCGGATTTCTCAAGATACAACTTAGTGCATTCGTCATCCCATCCAGGGGTGGCGGGTCTTCTTTTGGGGGATGCACTTGGAACACGTCGTTTCTGAGCTTCTAATGCACTTTTGTACATCAGGTCGGAAAGGAAACGATACTCTTCTAATGGTGGAAGAGGATCGGTAGAATCAATACCAAGGGTTACCGCCGATGCGAAATGTTGCCAATCGATATGCCTCGTGAGGTCATAAGGAACATGGATTGGCTGGTCTGTTTTGTGAAAACTATTTGTGATTGAGATAATAATTGGTAAGTGATCACTACCATGGGGATCATTGATTACCTTCCACAGACAATCTAATGATAGTGAATTAGAACACAAAGATATGTCAAGTCGACTCTCCCTGGCAGGAGGTTTTGCTATTTGTGTCGCTTCCCCAGTGTTCAAGATGGTCAAGTTGTATGTGCATGATTGTAACAATCATACAATTCAAGTTGATTTAACTCATGTATGCTTGAATCAACTTCAGTAAAATATGGTTGATTCAACTATACAATGGCGAAAAAAATATTGTTGATATATTGACAGTAAGCTTAACAAAGCCAGTAAATTCAACCAGGATTTTACACGCTCATTCAGATTAACCCAAATTTGAGTAAAGCTAACTCAAAAGCATACAATTTGGAATTACTCAAAATGTGATAACCGTGTCTATACCCAAATTAGGGTAAACCCACTATTTATGTCATTTTGGGCTAGTTCTACTCATTATTGTAAAATAGGATTTTATGGAAATTGGGTAAAATATCAAAATGAGAAAATACCCTTGGCTGCTACTGTTAAGCTTTTTCTTTTTCATTCTTTTCATATAAATCGCCTGCTATACATTAATAATATTCATAAATACAGCGAGCGAGTTGGCCAGATAAGAGCTCAATCCCTGCACGGCCCCCGCCAGCGAGATCAATGAAGCATAGCTCTCCTCCAGCAGTTCATCCTTGGCAACACTCATCACGGTTTCCAGAACCCCGGTGCGCATCGCTTACGCTTTCCGGGAATTCTTTAGCCATCAGTCTGATCAGTTCGAACCTTCTCTGCTGGAAGCGGTTGGTTAGCTTTTGCTGATCGAAAACCCTCACCATGTCGCCCATCAGCTACAGTATGTCCCATAAACAATGCGAAAATCCATACCTCAGTTTCAAATAAGTTTTTTCATAGAAAATAGAAAAAAATCATTATTTCGTTTCGTTTCGATTACTCAATATGTCCACCTGTTTTCTCGATCACCTTCTCCAAATCGAGAGCATACCTTCTCAATGTATGAGTCAGTCAACGAGTTCCATGCCTTGGTAATGGAAGCTTTTAGGGCGCCAACACTGGTGTGAGAACGTTTACAGGCCTTAGCATGAACACATGCCCAAATTGAGTAATCCAAAGGATTCAAGTCAATTCCATGTTTTCCTTCAGCCACGCTTGAGTCTTTTTTGAGGTATGACACGGTGCTCCGCCCTGTTGGAAAATGACGTGTTGGTGGCTCCATGGCAGAACGTGGTCCTACAAAATGTTCATGTAAACCTCGGTATTAACTTTTAATCCAGCTTTGATAAATACTGGAGGCATTTTCAAGCCATTGGACGCAACTGCCCCGAAAACCATGACTCCGGCCGGATGTTTGGTTGTAAACTTGAATTTCACGTTCTCTGGAACATCCTCATTCTTCTTCGGCGAAATAAAACTGTCGGTACGTGTGTTAGATACGGGATCGATGGTGAACATTTTCTCATCGGAGAATACGATGATGGTATGCTTCCTTTTTAATGCTGACACCAAACGTTTCCAGCGCTCCAGCCGTAGTTGTTTGATTCGGTCCGTTACAAGGTGGCGCTTTACTATTGCCCTGGAAGTTTTTAAACTATCGGCTTCCTTAGCCAATTTCCGGATCGATCTGATAGGATTTCGTCTCACTTTATCTCTCACTAATCTGATGACCTTCGGTGTGCGAGCGGACCGTGGACGGCCACTTCCCGGCTTCCGAGGACGTGGTCCATCAAGGAGTGAACGTTGGATACGGTAAACGGTAGCCAGGTGGCATCCCACAATCGTTGCAGTTTGTTTTACGGGCTTTTGGGCGAGCAGCAAACTAGTTAAAGGGCGAACACGAAATTATTGCGACACTTTCAACTGGGCATAACTGTTTTACCATTGGGTAAAAATCAACCAAATTTTGCACACTTTCTCATTGATGTGTATTGTTTACATGCTGTCAAACTCGAAGTCGTGTTTTTCGATTCAACGAAAATGGAGGTGAATCAACGCGAGTCGAGAGAACAAATTCTTTCCAAACACCTGGAATTTCCTGACCTGTCGCACCGGTAGTTGGGAAAAATGTTGAACATTCACCATTCAACCGTCTCCAGAGTGTTGAAGCGGTTCCAGTAGCGGTTGACGTTGGACGACGGCAAAGGATCTGGAAGAAAACCGGGACCGGAGAACAAAAAGACGGAGGGAAAGGTGAAGCGGATGATTAAAGCAAATCCCAACGTCTCAAGCCGTGATTTGGCTAAAAAGATCGGCATGTTGCAGAGCTACGTCCAGAATGCAAAGAAGAGAGCTGGACGGCTAAAACTCGGGCACGGAAGCTCTACGAGAAGATGCTGACAAAATATGGCTGCTGTGTGATGGACGACGAAACGTATATAAAAGCCGATTTTAAGCAAATTCCGGGGTTGGAGTTTTTCACCGGCAAGAGCAAGTTCTATGTGGACGACAAATTTAAGAAGAAGAAAATGTCGAAGTTCGCCTCCAAATATCTCATTTGGCAGGCCATCTGCTCTTGCGGACTGAGGAGTGAGCCTTTCGTGACAAAGGGCACAGATTTGGCATCATGCCACTATTCTAAAAGTGTCCTGGAGTGGTATGAGGCCAATTCTGTCCATTTTGTTCCAAAGGACATGAAACCGCCAAACTTTCCGGAGCTGCGCCCGTACTGGGCAATGATGAAGCGGGAACTTCGGAAGAGCAAGAAGACAGTCAAAGACGAGAAGGACATGTTAAGAAAATGAAAAAAAAAACTGAGAAACTGGTTCGGGATGACACTGTAAAGACTTTGATGGAGGGCATCAAGCGAAAATGCGTTCAATTTTTCACTCAAGGCTCCATCGATTAACTTTTCTTTTGATTTTTGAAGTAAATATATGTATAAAACTACCCTAAAATTTTGGTTATATTCTAAACATTATAAGAAAATTGGCATGACATTTTCGGTGTCGCAATAATTTCGTGTTTGCAACCTCCCTTGCGTACATTTTTCTCAACTTTGTTACTCGCGAACCACTGTTTTGTTTACATCGTCTCAGAGTATACAGTCAGATGATTACACACACGCATTAAAACAGTAAAAATAATGTTTAAAGCTACCCAAAAATAAGTATTACAACTTTCGCATTTTTTATGGGACATACTGTACAACATGTCAAAGTTTTCATCCAGGCACCTGAAAATAAATAGATCCTGGATGACAACCGTGGCCAATACGCACACCCGGGTACTTACCGACGACGACTGCACATAATGGATGCACACTAACAAACAATCTTTTCGACGTGCTTTCGAACGAGTTGAGTCCGGAACAAATCAAAAATCTTCACATTGGCTTTCGGGAAGCGTTCGGAAGCTTCGATGCTGTTCATTGTGATCACTGTTTTTCCTGTGAAACTTTGAAAAAAGTAAAAATATGTGTCGATTGTACAAAGATTGTACAAGACATATACCAGATTTATAAATAATAACGGGTGTTCAGTAAAAAATGAGAATTTTTTCAGTCATATGGCAAGAAAAAATTTTTTTTTCATCGAGTTCAGTATATTTTATTAAAACATAATGTTTATTCTTCAAAAAAACGTCAATGAATATTGGAGAAGGGGCCCTGGTCAGCCGTACGACGCAACTTAGTCGCGATGCTCTCACAAGAGCGCTGGATGGCACTGACGTTCATCTTCCGGATACAATTCCGGATCCTCGTGATCAACTGCTTCGTATTCTTGGCCCGCCAATTATTTTTGTACGCTAGAGCACTGAGGGAGCCGAAAAAATCCCCAATGGGACGGCACTGGGGCAAGTTGGTCGGGTTCCTTTCTTTCGGAACGTACGGTATCTTTTTCTGCTCAAGATACTCCAGCGTCTTCTTGGCGTAATGAGAGGACGACTTGTCCGGCCAGAAGACGTGCTTGCCATCCGCGTGATGCTCCTTTAAGAACGGCAGAAGAATTTTCTCAAGACACTCCTCCTGGTACACTTGTTGATTGATGGCCAGACCGCTCGGCTTGAACCATGGCTTTGAAATCCCTCTGTCCGATATGGCGATGTACAGCATAACTTGTTTTTTCAAATTTATGCTTAAACTTATATTATACTTCGGGGGGTGTGGCCGACTTGTCGCTGGAATAGTAGCTGTCATTTCCTGGAATGTGGGTCTTCGAGAGCGGAATGTAACTTTCGTCGTCCAGCACGAACGACTTCCCGCGGTAGTTCTTCGTCATCCACCGGCACTGCAATTTCACGGTAACTATCTGCTCGCCCGTGTACTCGGGGGACCGAGTCTTCTTCCGACAGATGATGTCCTCCATCTTGAGGGTTCGGTGAATCAAGGTATGGGCGCAGTGATATTTCCGGCCGGCGTCACGCAAACCCGTTCCGTTCTTGTTGTCGAACAGCTTTTTCAATGCTTTCTTCTTCTTATTTGTCACTATCTTCGCCGGACGGCCGCTATCGGCCTTCTGCTCCACGCGCAGGGATGCCAGGATCCGTTAAACAGTACTCACGGGCACGTTTTCGTCTCGAAAGTGGTCTACCGTAAACTTGTTTCCACGATGACCATGCGTTTCGTAAAACCGTACAAAACGCTCGCGGAGTGCTTGCTGTTGGACACCATATTCGAATGAACTGACAGCACCCGAGCGAAAAGAAACATGCTACCCATTTCTAGGAAGTCCAGAGAGCAATTCTCTTGGAGAGAAAAAAATTTGCGCTCATTACTTTAATTACAGAAAGGTATTGAAATTATTCTCATTTTTTATTCAACACCCGTTAGAGTGAGATTTAAAATTGCAATTCTGAACTACAACTACTATATTCATTAAAAGCGAACATGCGCTTATAAGCAGTATAGGATTATATTAACAAGCCATTTGTTTCAGAAACTTCAAACCGCGCTCTTCGACCACTCCAATTGAAAACATGTCTTATAGAATAATATGTTGCTTTGATGATGATGATGTGAACTACCATCTAATGTAGCAAGGCAACTGCCTATAGCACTGGACTGTTTTAATTAAACGGTTTGATCAAGGTTGCATTGTGGTAAATGTTTCATCATGTCCCTGTATGAAGGGCCAAACACGTATAGTGGGCCCGTAAGCATATACACTTACGCGCAAACCAGGGCTACAGGGGTCTAAAGAGAATCTCCTTCCAGAAACAAGTTCGCAGAAACCACAACAAAACCGAGCCAAGTAAAAAGTCCCACTAGAGGAGAAGAGCCCGCACTTTATTCACGAAACGTTAACAACAGGAAGTTGTCAGTCCCACTCTTCCTATCCAAATCGCTTCAATTGGGCGCTCTGATGGTTTTTCCCTTTATCCCAGCATATGGTGTTTTATAAATATATGCAAAATTTAGAGAAATAATATGATTTTCTTACCTTGATTTCGAAATCATCTTACCTTGAAGCTTGTGTTAGAAAATTTGGCTGGTAAAATTGGTTAGGGTTATATACCGTTCCCCACTTACTGCTTCAACCTCCCTTTGCTGTAGAGCCGTCTCGATGTTTCTGCTTTTGAAGAGCTGACTTCAGTAGTGCATATCGAGACTCACAATGTGTCATAATGCACCGCTCGCGGCCATGGGATAGGGAAGAGAATTGGAGAAAGGAGAGAAGCATTAAAAATTGAGCTTTTCATGGAGCAAAATCTCACAACGGCCGTTCAGAATGGTTCGAAGGATGCATATGAGAGATCATTCCCGATGTGTTTCCACTAGGTTACTCCATTCCATAACGTTTAGTCATAGGAGACAAGAAACGTTTTACTACGTGCTACATTTGAGAATACCAGGGCAATGATCCCCCATCGCATCTTCAAGTGATCGTTACAAGCTGTCCATTTGGTTCAGGCACTTTTGAACGTTGATGTGACAGCCTATTCACACATGAAATCTGCCACGACCAACTCGACAGAACGCGCCCATACCCCTTTCTGAATTGATCGGCAGGGATAGAATAATATGTTGCTTCTGAGAAAAAATCGTACATCCTTTATTGAAAGTTTATTTTTGATATTTGGAATAATCTATTCTGGTTTCAGAATATTGATACGTATCTAATTTTTGTTTTCAGTAACAAACCAGTGGGTGTCAAATGTATTGTGTTCATACGCATATTATGTTCTCGTACTATTTTTGTGAAAACAAATACTAATCTACTAGATCCTAATCCTACAGAAGCACTAACAGCTGAAGTCTTTCGATGAGTGGGTGACCAGCTAAGCTACGGATTTGTATTTTATTGTCGTTTATTGTCTTGCTCATATTATTTTTAATGGTTTTGTTTTATTACATCATTTTATTATCAATTGCTATGATGGAAAATAATATGAGATATTACCTTTGAGATCCACTAAAAAATATTATTTCAATGGACGGACACGGAACAGCTTATCGTAAATTTTATTTGAATAATTCTTTACATGTTATATAATTTCAGATCATCCATGGAATTCTAAGTTGTCAAATAATTCTAAAATCATTTTTTTCTCGTAGCTACATTGTCCAAACTTCCAGGTTCACAATACGAAAGTCCTTCTACAATTGCAGGACGACAACAATCTGTAGACTTGTAATATGAAATGGAATTATAGTACACTCATTAGCAAAAAAAGGTTAAGCTTCCGAGGAGCGCCATGTTCAGCATTCTGTAGCTTTCTCAATTGTCAGTGTTTTTGGCTGAAAGTTTGACAACATTGTAGCCAATGTATGGACCTTGCCTGACCAAAGTTTCATGTTTATGAGATTTGTAAACTCGAGGTTTTCATAACATATGTGAAGAAAGTCAGTTTTGGTCATACTAATTTAAAAAATCCGTGTTTCTGTGAAAAATTTGGGTAGCATGTTAAGAATGCCACCATAGTCTGGGAAAATGTAGAGGGTGATGAGGCCAAAATTTGAGCGACCTTCAAGCTTCTTAAAATGTTTATCAAATTATCAACCAACAAATTTAGCAAATCACGTATCATATATTAAATATTCCTAGAACCCTCATAGACGTTGAATACGGTTCGCCGTTATTCCATCTTCATTTGCCATTAGCGGAATGTCCACTATTTTTCAAACAAAGTGGAGTTCAAACTTTTTGAAACCCTGGCAACCGATAAGAACCGATGAAGATTGATTCAATATTAAGCTATATTGAGTTACTCGGTGTATCAGAAAACTCAGAGTAAAGCTGTCTCACCCCTAGTAGAACTTCCATTTGGATCGTCCAAAACTGCTTCCAAATTCCTTGAAATTGTTTCAAAATGTCTTTAGAGGTATCCGTGTAACTTCTTTGATATTATTTCGCAATTTCTTTGAAGTGTTTTTGAACATTCCTCGAGCTGTACGATGACTTTTTGAAAAACCAACCCTGAAAATATCCAAGGTGTTGCTATAGGTGATGAGGTTTCAGACCATCCAATGAGCGAAACTCGATTATCGTGTAGTTTAACAAATAAGGCCTGTACTCGAAAAAAATGCACCAGACAAAAGTGTTCGCCAAAAAAATTATTTTAAGTCGGATTTTCTTGAATCTTTCAGGGAATGAACTAATACATATGGATTATGTTTCGGCAAAATAACTTTATTCAATTTACTTTCCATCGCTGAAAACCCGCACCTTTCCCTTAAGACCCCTCATTACATTTTGTGCAATGGTGGAGCCAACCTTTTTGGTCACTTTCATCCATTCTTTCTTGAACTCCAGCTCGTTTTTAAACATCTTGGACGATTTTCGAATTTTGGCCTTAATTATGGCCTAAAATCTTTCCACCGGACGAATCTTTGGTGAAGTTGGTGGGTTGGCGGTTTTGGTACAAAAACAACGTTATTGTCTCTGTACCAATCCAACGTCGATCGCGCGTAATGGCATGATGCCAGGTCCGACCAAAATAATGTCTCGCCACAGTGGGACCGCAGGAAGGGCAACAGACGCTTCTGGAGGCACTCGGTGCGGCAAATTTCGCTGTTGATGGTACTCGTTGTGATGTACGGTTTACTCAGTTTACCGCATTTGCATATGGCCTGCCAGAGCAAGTATTTTTTTGGCGAATTTGTCCACTTTCTTCTTCCTTATGTCTTCCGGAACATCAAACCGTGATTTGACAACGTAGAACTCCAGCCCCGGTATCTGCTTTGCGTCTGCCTTGATGTAGGTTTCGTCATCCATTAACCACTCTCGATATAGCTTCCTTGAGCGGGATTTGGCCACCGTGTTTTGTTGATCACGCCGGTTCGGTGCCTTGCGGATCTTGAATACACGAAGCCCAGCTCGTTTCATGGTTTGCTGAACGAACCAGGCGGAACACTTTGCCTTCAGAGCCACGTCGCGAATCGAAAGGTTCGGATTACACTTGAAATAATCCAACACCTTCCGGGCCTTCACAGGGTCAGCTGTCTTCGATTTTCGTCCACTTCCAGCCCACCATCTGGGACTCCTTAAACGATTTTACTAGGTGCGCAACTATGTTCTTGCTGTTTTTTTGGTGAAAAAGGAACTTTATTTTGAAAACAAAGGTTACAAACGAATTATTCAAAGTATTGCCCATCACTAGCTACGACTTTTTCCCATCTTTCTGGTAGAACGTGAATACCATTTCGATAGAACTGTTTGTCTTTTGATGCTATCCAAGAATCAAGCCATTTTGAGATGTCATCATATGAGTGGAATTGCTGACCAGTGAGACCATGTGCCATCGAACGGAACAAGTAATAATCGGACGGTGCAATATCAGGAGAATATGGCGGGTGGGGTAGGACTTCCCATTTGAGCGTTTCCAAGTAGGTTTTCACGGGTTTCGCAACGTGAGGTCGAGCGTTGTCATGCTGAAGAATCACTTTTTCGTGTCTGTGCTCGTATTGTGGCCGTTTTTCGTGCAGTGCTCGGCTCAATCGCATCAATTGAGTTCGATACCGTTCCCCGGTAATGGTTTCGTTTGGTTTCAACAGCTCATAATAAGTAACACCAACTTGGTCCCACCAAATACACAGCATAACCTTCGCAGCGTGAATATTCGGCCTAGGCGACGATGTTGAAGCATACCCGGGCAGTCCCCATGAATGTTTCCGTTTTGGGTTACTGTAATGAATCCATTTTTCGTCACCCGTCACAATGCGATGTAGAAAACTCTTCCATTTTTGCCACTGGAGCAGTTGTTCACAGACGAAAAAACGACGCTCAACATCTCCTGGCTTCAAATCGTAAGGAACCCAAGTTCCTTGCTTTTGAATCATTCCCAACGCATGCAATCGCTTAGAAACGGCTTGGCGGGAAACTCCTAATCCTGAAAGAAATAAAAAAGTAAAAAAAAAAGGATTTAAATTTTTTTTATTAAACACATTTGAAAAAAAACGATAAAAAAAAGTTTAGCCCTTTTGAGCGTTTCCAGATGAAATCAGCCGGAAAAAGTCAAAATCTTCCGACCCTCTCCGATTTGGATGAAACTTTGTTCCTTGCTTTTGAATCATTCCCAACGCATGCAATCGCTTAGAAACGGCTTGGCGGGAAACTCCTAATCCTGAACCAAGCTCTTCTTGCGTTTGACACAGATCCTCATCGAGCAATGCCTCCAATTCAGAGTCTTCGAAGTTTTTTGGCCTTCCTTCACGCGGACGATCATCAACACTGAAATCACCGTTTTTGAAGCGACGAAACCAATCACGACACGTTGTTTCACTCAGAGCAGCATCACCGTAAACTTTTTGGAGCTCTCGATGTGCTTCAGCCGCCGTTTTCTTCGAATGAAAGAAGAAAATCAACACTTCCCGCAAATGACGATTATTTGGCACGAAATCAGACATCTTCAAACAACCAAAATATATAACACTAAACCTAAATCACTGATTTGGCAAAGCGGTTTGTTTACCATATGTCTGAGCTTGGTTTATGACGCTTGAGATGTACAACATTCGACCAGCACTTACTACTGGCGCCATCTATTGCTAAACAGCGGGAACTTAGTTGCGCACCAATACCACCCGAGACACAGTTGTATGGGTGATTTCCAGTTGTCTTGCGATTCATCTCATGGTCACAGTCGGATTTTCCATGACGGTGCGCAAAATTCTCCGGCGATTTTCTTCTTGTTTCGATTACATCTCAATAACCACTGAACCGATTGTTATGAAATTTTGCACATGTAAACAATTCACTTGCAATTCACATTCCAAACTAGTTATACCCAGATTTTCATCAGATTTTACTTACGGATAAAAAAGTTACACTCGGATAAAAATGGTGCATTTTTTTGAGTACAGGCCTTATGCGCTGTGACGGCCGAGAAATTCGTGTTTACAAAAGCTACACTATTAACCTTTCTTTTGGGTGTTATCATTTTGTAACGAATAAGGCGTTTCGGGTCATATTGACCCGGATTTCAAACTCACATTGTGGAAAATTTATAAAACCAAATTTAAAGTTATTGCAGTCAACATGCTTACTAGAGTCCCAATTCTCAGTTTCTGGTATGAAATGCCCTTTTAAACCCGATTGGCCACAATGAATCTGTGCCGGAAGAGGGCTGGTTTTGCCACGATCCGTGAGGCGTCGACAGATACAAATTTTCATCGGAACATGCTTTTCGACGGCTCAAACTTCATGATTTTCCATGAAAAGTCTCCTGTCAGCCTAGAAATGGACCAATGAGTATATTAGATATTCTGGGAAAATGCGGATGCCCCGGCGGAACCGTTTAGGAGGGAACAAATACAGATTTTCACCGAAACAGGCCTTCCGACGGCTCAAACTTCATGATTTTTCATAAATAGTCTACTTCTAGCTTTAAAATGGACCAATGACATTTGCTTTTATTTACATACAAACTAAGATTGGGTTATCTTGGATTGATCTTTACGAGATCGATTTTCGATGTTTTAAATTGATCCTATGACCCTAAGAAAAATCTAAAAGATCATGTTTTGTTGATCATTTCGATCTTCGGAAAATGAACCATAATTTAAACGTTAATGGGAGGAAGAATGGTAAATTTGGCAAAAATATCGTAGTAAAAACTGTGAGGCTGAAGGTGCCAACTTTTCTTTGAATAGTTGTAGTGCCTATGTTTGTAGAGTGAACGCAAACATGTAAATATGCTGTAAAAATTTGAAACCTTGGCTACAATTTCATGTTCAATGTCGTCAACATGAGGTACGGCGCCAACTCAGCAGTGGGCGTATTCCTGTCGCCAATCGCTATTGCTTAGCCGTATTGAAACCGAAAGATTTGATATTTTTTTACAAAAACTAGTGTCCATGTGAAACTATTCCTGAACAGAATTTGAAGTCATTTGGTACTTGTACGGCTAAGTAATAACAAATGGTGACGAGAATGGATCCCGCACCCTATATGGGTTCAATCAGATGATTGAAAGTAAGCATCAGCATAGTAATCAGTAATGGGCCAAGATGAGAACTTTGTGGCACCTAGGGCTGATTAGTGGTAAATTTGATTGCTTTTCTATTGTTGTTCTCAAATTACATAGAAATGTTCTCAAACATCCCAACGTGCTTATAAATGAGTAAAAATAGTAAACAAAGGAAGCTATCTCAATTGAATCCGTTTTGCTGATTCTATGAGCTGACGAACTCGATAACCGTCCTGGTTACCGCAATGACCGAAATCTAGCAAATTCGGTGAATATGCGTACTTCGCTTTGTCTCACATCACAAATTAAGTTGCATTGCACTTTGAGATGACTACATAGTCGTATAAGCTTCACTGGTTTAGTTTTTGATAACAAAATACACTGAAAAATAAGCAATGGGACATGAAAAAGTTTTTGTTAGAATAACTTTGTTTCCTTAAACGTGCCCATCTTGTGATGTATGAAAGGTTGGTAGGGAACATAATTACCTATCTTGAGACAAAACTTCATCGAAATCAAAAATGGAGTTTTTTTTAAATCGACTTTGAGTTTTAAAAAATGATTTTGTTCAGTGTAGGACTCATTTTGGTTTTTTTTTTCACTATTTTTTTTTCTTAAAATTTGACTTATTTTGTGATAATCAGCCATCACCCAACACTTTTTTGTAGGAGTAGTCATTTTTTTTATTAAACACATTTGAAAAAAATCGATAAAAAAAAAGTTTAGCCCTTTTGAGCGTTTCCAGATGAAATCAGCCGGAAAAAGTCAAAATCTTGCACGACCCTCTCCGATTTGGATGAAACTTTGCACATGTCTTCGGAATTGGTGACGTCAATGGATTTTCCGCGGGTTAAGGGAATTTTTTGACTCAAGACATTTTTTTCAAAAGGGCGTATGTGTTTTGTCATGCGTATTTTTCAAAAAATCATAACTCGAAAACCATTGGTTGTAATAAAATTGCGTCTGAGAAGAAGTTGTAGTTAATTAATTTGACTTTATGAAAAAAATATGAACACTGTAAAAAAAATTCATTTTCTTCAAAAAAATCAAAAATTAAACTTAAAAATCAATTAGCAAATCTATCCAACGTACGATTTTTATAATTTTTTTTTACAAAAAGACTTTAAGTCATAAAAATAAGAATGAAAGTTTTTTTGTGATGGAGCAACTTAAGATAAAAAAATTCTTAGAAGTAAGAAAAATTCAAGTTTTTTCCAATTTGTTGTTTTTGGATAATTAACCATATTTTAATAATATAATACAATTTTTCTAGTAATTTTAAACAAAAATGCTCTTGGTAAGCAACATTCTATATGTACCCGTTTTCGAGATAATTTGAAAGTAATGTCGATAAAATGGCTTTTTCCATGAAAATATCCCTTTTTCAAAAATTAGTCGTAATTGTCCATCTTCAAAAGTATTTTTTTTCAAATTGTACATAAAATTTTCAACAATTATCCTTTTAACTCCAAGAAGATTGAACATCTTCTTAATTAACGAAATTAACGAATCTTAATTACCAAATAAAAATTTTGAGTTTTTTTTTTGTTCATACATGATATATTTATTTTTTCTACTATTTTTAAAAAAAAATTGTATTTACATTTTTACAAACACTATTTCCTAACATTCCTATAAATATTATGAAAACTCAGTATTTCGTCAGTTGAAAATATTTTCGCAGCGATTTTGTTATCTGCAACTGGAATGAAGGAGTGATATTTCTCTGTACCAGGAATCATTTTTGTTTGCTGATAACTACCACCCCTCGCCGGCGTCGGTGGTGTAGTGGTAAGCGTGACTGCTACTTGGCACCCCGGTGGGTCTGGGTTCAATCCCAGTCGACGTCGGTGATTTTTCTGAGGCGAAAAATTCTGGTCACGTCTTCCTTCGGAAGGGAAGTAAAGCCGTTGGTCCCGGCTCATATTCATGAGTCGTTAGGTAGGGTCCAGGTGGTGGAGTCGCCTTCCTGGCGTCGGTGATTGTCACCATGTGAGGAAATAGGCCGACGTAAAATAAAGAAGACAAAAAAAAACTACCACCCCATTCTGCAGCTCCCTCTTCATATTCTTCTTGTGAAACGTAGCAAAATGATATTTTTGTGAAAATTTCTTGATTTCTCTTAATAGCCCAATCATACAAAGTTTTCGCACTTGTTATTGGATGTTCATGTTGTTTGGCCAAGCTTGCTCTTGTTGCCATTCGTTTTAATGTGCCGCCAATTGCATCACATGGTCCCTTACCATGTGAAGTTGCGAAAAAATGCCACTCAGAATCAATGTTGTATTTCTCTTTAAACTTGCAGAGGCTTGCAAATTTTTTTCTATTTTTGTATTGGGTAGCAACCCCATCAGACATAAAAATGGTCTTTTTTATAAAGCTTGCTTCAGATAGAATTGGAACAAAAACAATTGCCTGTATTTCAGTTATTTATTATTGAATTCAAGATCTTTTTTTATACAAATGTAGCGTTTTCTTCATACTTTTAAGAAAAAATACGGATAAAATTATTCGTCTCGGTTTCGAAGGAATTCTCGAATTTTTCCTGTAACACGGCTCATTAGGCGGCGCACACCTTTTTCGTCCATCGTTTTAGCTATCTTATTCCACCAGGTCTTCATCTGATTGATGTCTTTGACAACCTTTCCCTTTGCCTTGAGTCTCCTCTTCATGATTGCCCAGTATTTCTCAATAGGGCGGAACTGGGGGCAGTTGGGTGGGTTAAGGTTTTTCGGAACAACCTGGACCCCTTTCTCTGCATACCATTCTTGAACGACTTTGCTGTAATGACAGCTTGCCAAATCTGACCAAAACATTACGGGATGGTCGTGGGATCGAATGAACGGCAAAATTCGTTTTTGGAGACACTCTTTTTGGTATAGTTCCGACGTCATTGTCTTATTTGTAACGAAAACTTTCGTTTTTTTGCCACAGCTGCAAATGCCCTGCCAAATCATAAATTTTCGTGCAAATTTGTCGGCAAAATCAAATTTAAATTTGGCTGGAACATCCCCCCGAGCCGTTGCCAAGTAAAATTTTTGACCTGGGATTTGCCCGAAGTCAGCCTTGACATAGGTTTCATCGTCCATCAGAAGACACCCGTCGAACTTGGTCAGCACCTGGTCGTATAGCTTCCGAGCACGGATTTTGGC
Source organism: Aedes koreicus (assembly GCA_024533555.2). Taxonomy (NCBI): domain Eukaryota; kingdom Metazoa; phylum Arthropoda; class Insecta; order Diptera; family Culicidae; genus Aedes; species Aedes koreicus. Next base: position 46,642 of record JAHHFK020002121.1, read on the forward strand.
CACACTATTCTGTTTTATGGTCCGATTTGGCTGTTTGCTAGCTTTATACGACTTGATTCCTTCCCGGAGTCGAGTTCTCCTCACGGTACTATGGGCAGCACCGAATTTTCTGGCCAAATCACGGTCCGACAGATTGGGATTCCTCTTAATCGTCTTCAAAATCTTACCACGCCGTTTCCGGTCGACAGTTCCACTCCGACGATTGGCTTGAGGCTTCCGAATCGTCGTCAATGTTCCCTTATACCGTTTGATAACGCGCCATACGGTATTTCTGGGCAATTTCAGCTGTTTAGCTAGCCTAGATGTAGACCACAATGGATTTTCCAAATAACTGTGCACAATTTTTTCCCTTCTTTCGGCTTCCATGTTGATTGTTTACAAAGTACAGTCGATTTTCGGAATGTAAAAATACATACGTGAAGCTGACAAAATTCCCGACACGTGGGCGCCAAGAACTTCCAAATCCGTCCACCAGGAGCGCCACAATATGAGCAAAAGTTTGTTCCAATTCTAAATGAAGCAAGCCTTATTCATTAGTTGATTTAAATACGTTAGTAATTTAGAAATAGATAATTTTACCGCAATTGTATCATGTCTTAGAACTTCTGATATTACAACAAAACTTAGATTTTTAACTTAGAATTGCGCAAACACAAACGTTGTGAGAACCTGAAGCATTTAGCAATTTACAATGTTTTGGCCGTAAAGGGTGTCCACGATGAAATTGCCACACTATGAAATTGCTCTAACTTTTTAACCGTTGGGTAGAATTTAATGAAAATTTGGGTGGATTTAGTTCATAGTGCATTATTTACATCCTGCAAGTTTTAAACTAACGGAAATGGAGTCGAAAGAACAGCTCGTGCGTGATAAAATCTTGCGCAATCATCACGAGAACAAGGATCTCTCGCATCGTTCCATCGCTAAAACGTTGGGAATCGCGAATTCCACGATGTCGCGAGTGATTAAGCGGTTCGAGGAACGGTTGACCACCGATCGGAAGCCCAGAAGTGAAGGAAAAAGTATTCCGTACAACACCAAAAATCACAACCGCGTAGTTGGGGCCTTCAACCGAAATCCGAACGCCTCCGTTCGGGATGTGGCTAAGAAGCTGCACCTAAGCCGAAGTTCTGTCCAGAAGGCCAAAACTAAGGCTGGGCTTCGAACGTTCAAGGTACAAAAGGCCCCTAATCGCGACGAGAAGCAGAACAAGTCCGCCAAAACCCATGCCAGGAAGTTGTACCTCAACAAGCTGACGAAAGTTGAATGCTGCATCATGGACGACGAAACATATGTGAAGGCCGACTTCAAACAGATCCCCGGCAACCTGTTTTTCACGGCCAAGGATAAGTTCAGCGTTCCGGAGCATGTCCGCACTCAGAAGATGTCCAAATTTGCGAAGAAATTCCTGGTTTGGCAAGCCATCTGCACGTGCGGGAAGCGGAGTGCACCTTTCGTGACCCAGGACACGATGAACGGACAGGTGTACATAAAAGAGTGCCTCCAGAAGCGGCTGCATCCTCTCCTGAAGGCCCACAACGTCCCAACAATCTTCTGGCCGGATTTGGCCTCATGCCACTACTCCAAGGACGTGCTGAAGTGGTATGCGGACAATAAGGTCAATTTCGTGCCGAAAATGTTCAACCCTCCCAACACTCCGGAGCTCCGCCCCATCGAGAAGTACTGGGCGATTATGAAGCAGCACCTTCTTAAACGACCTAAGGTAGTGAAGACAGTCGAGGAACTGAAGAAAGTATGGGTTTACATGCAAAAAACGGTTGATTCACAGGTTATGCAGAATCTTATGGCCGGGGTTAAGGCCAAGGTGCGGGCATTTGCGTATGGACTGTAAATAAAATACGAGTAAAATGGCAAAATGAAATTTAATAGTTATTTCTCAATCCCTGAAAATTTGATGGCAATCGGATGAAAACTCGAATTTTGCGAATCAATTTTGTGTGTGGCAATTTCATCGTGGACACCCTTTAATGCTGCAAAAGTACTAAATCCAATTTTATGTTCCCTGACTTCTTTAAATCGAGTGAAAGTTTCTCTAAGTGATGAAAGTAATAACCGTTTTTGAATTTGTTGACGCTTACCATTAGTGTTTACAGAGACATAATCTCTTTGTCCAGCATGGCTCTGCTGATGTCGTCCTCGTCAAAAAATTGTATCACTTGATTCTTTATATCCGGATTCAAACGATTCCCCGATCTGTCGTTGGGGGTAGCCAATACTCCATTTTCGGCTGCCAGTTCTTTTGCTTGTAATGCAAGGTATTTGTTTGTTTCAAATTTGCTCGTTATCTGCTGAATCGTCCACGAATTAGGCAAAACTGTTAATATACGTATTTTATCTATTCTCGAACAATCTGGTTCTATGAATTTTTCTTTCAATTTGGAAATAATTTCATCATATTCCACAACCTTTGTTTTCAATGTAGCTAACTCTTCGACTTCTTCTTGTGGTGGTAAGCTGAATAGATATTTTCTAATACCTGCTACAATTTCGGCAAATTTTTGCCGACGGAATTCATCATTTTTAAATTCTCTAATGGATATCGGAGACACATTTATTCCTGCAATTCCATTATTGAATAACTCAATGTTGTGTATACTGGAATAATCCGGTAGGTCACTGTCCTGAGAAGATGCCGAGGTAATTGAAGCTGCCGATGGCATTTCCTTCAAATCGTTCCCTGATGTGGTTGGCTCCACTCATTCGACAGGATTACGACGATACGAATATAAACGACATGAATCACAAATTCTTAATGACGTGTCCAAATGGCGAACACCGTCTCCCGATTTCACGAAAAGGTTTACAACAATGCTTTGTTTCGAGTTTCATTTCAAATTGTTTTACACTTTACGCTACTTATAAAAGACACTGTTAAACTGATGTCATGACTTTGTAATGTAATCCTTTTTATACGTACTAGGTACTAGGTGTAAATTATATTTTCTGTTTGATGTGTCGCAAGCCAGGGTTTGACATCATTCGAAATCTGGCCACTTCCCTGGGGGAACCCGGAATCCGGAACGTCACCAGGTGTGGCCAATGTGAAAGAATACTCTCAGGTTGACCACCAGCGGTATTGTTTTGTAAAATCATGAAGTTTGATATGTCGCAAGCCAGGTTTTGATACAGTTCTAACTCTGGCCATTACACTGGTAGGGTACTTCCTTCACGATTCCCGATAATGAATCCGGAACTACGGAAAATAACGAAATGTCCGCTACTCTTCCAAAAACTAGAATAAATTTGTAATCGTATGGAAAAAGTTGCATCTAATTTGGTTAAGGGTACGCAGAGTTACAGATAAATTAAAAAGGAGTTTTTCAACATAAGAAGTGTCAGGCAATAGGGTAAAAAACTATATTTTACGGAAATTGCCATATCTCAGTTGTTTATGGGCCGATTCACGATTTTTAACCACTGACAGACTTGTTATAAATTCTAGTTTCTGAGAATAAAAAAATATAATATTTCCGATTTTCAAGTAACATAAAAAATAACGAGCTGCAGAAAATTAGCACATTTGACATAACGTCAAAGTATCCGTGCTATCTCCGGTGCCGGTAACTTTTTTTATCAGCCCTTGAGAAATGTAAAAAATTTGAGTTTGATGCAGAAACGCAACTTCCTATGATTTAGGAAAAGTCAAGAAAATTCAAACGTCTAGATGCTTATTTAAGAAAGTTATAGCATTTTTCAAATCCAAAATTGACCCCGACACCTAAAGAAGGTTAAATTTTCGCATATTTCCACGTTGAAAAAGTCGTTCAGCGTCGTAACAATTTCCTGATAGCCACTTTGACGCAAATAACGACGAAGGTCTCCGACCCCATATAGTGAAGAAGGAAATTCTTCCGCATTGGCTCGTTCTTTCCAACACACGTCCTGTAGCGCTACAATGTCAAACTTGCGATCCTTCAGCACATCGGACAGTATGTGGGTGCCTCCAACGAGAGATCTACATTTCCACGTACCGAGTTTCCAATCGCTAGTGCTGTTTCGTCACCGTGGTCTGTTGATGTTCTTGTGCTTCCTTGTCTTCCGGCTGACTTACAAGGACTGACGCAAACCCCATAGCCTTCCGGAGGGCCACAATTGTGGCAAAATGCACAGTTGAATTTAGAGTCCTACACTGGTACATGGACGGTGATTCAGCCGCCCCTGACATGGAGAACAGCCGCTCGGGTGTTTTATGGGCATGTCCTCCAAATATACTGCTAAATAGCTTGATTTAAGCGTTAAATTATAGGTTGGCTGGATCAAGATTAAGTAATACATGGGAGTCTCTGGAGTCAAATTGATTTTCGAAATCCGTTAAATTCTAAACTAATTATACAATCGAATCTCCTCAAAACAACAATCATTTTAGTTTGTAGTTCTTTTGAAAATCTCATTGCCCACCATATTCATTGATCAATATTTCACACTGATCAATCCACGCAACTAAAAAGCGAACGAATGATCCGAGTTAAGATTCCCATCAAAACCTAAACACTATAATTTATCAATCCAGTTCGGCGAGCCCCCGTGGGTGTAAATTTCACCTGTCGCTTGGCATCGTCGTCGTCGTCCGCTCGGACAGAAAGTGTTTCCACCCAATCAGCCAGTCGAAGAGTTTTCTCTCGAATGTTCGGCGAGATTAGCACCGGCCGGCCAGGTGTTACTTTGCTGCGATCGCGACGATGCGATAAGTAATTTGCACTTTGAGGTTTTGCTGCGGCCGCTGCGTGTGGAAAAACCGGCCGAATGAGGAAAAATAATTTTTACATGGCAATTGCTCATGTTACACAGCAATCGGAATCGGACCCACTGCTGTTACTATGGCGGCGGGACGGGGACAGGGGGAACAAAACAGAAATAACTGAAAACAAGTAAAGTGCAAGCAAAGTTGGCTTTGCGTTTTAAATATCTCCAAAGTGGCCGGTTCAAACGAAGAGGCAAACACGATTCGAGGGAGCCGAGTGATGGAAATCAGTCGTCGCAGCCGCTGGATGTGTGTGCTGGGTTTTAGAAGAAAACTACTTTCACTTGTAATTGAGAAAGTTTCGTAACATTTCCATCAATAAACATAAACTATGCGCTCGTTTGTTTGTGCCGCACACTTGGAACAGGGCTGCCGGTTGCTGGCCGCGCATCACGGCGGCACAGGCCGCGGCCAGCTTGCATTTCGGTGCAGGTGACCGATGCAGTTGTTTGTCGGTAGGAATGTTTTGATGTTGATGTTCAGCCAGAAGCGTGAGAGTTGGTTGGGAAAAACTATACCGGTAACTTGTGCAACGTCACGCCATGCCATGGCCGCTGGTGAAAACCAGTCACACTTCTTGTTGGAATTTTTTTTTCGCTTCTGTGATGGTCGTTTCATCGCATTTTAGCGATCTAGAGGCACTTCCACAGCAATTAATTGAGAGTTTTCAGTGGTTCCTGGTAGTCAGTCTTCACATTAGTTCAATCATACTCATAGGGCATAGGCGTAGAGTATCGAGGAATCGTCCTTCACGAATTTTTATATCCCCGGTCTAGGTCGAACTCGGACACCTTCAGAATGGTCTTGCTTTGTAGCTGCGCCTTGACCATCTGAGCTTAGGATGCTCTCATTTAGTATCGAATGCCAAAAGTTGAGTTGAACATTTTAATTACTCGCCTTGCCAGCCAAACAGAGGTTGAAATTCAGAGCTCAGTGACGACTAAAGCTTGAGTCATTTAATGTCTGGACGCAAAAAAAAAAAACGGATCGATCTCGGTACCCTGTTAATAAAATAGAAATGATGTTAAGGTCATTTATTGCACTTTAAAAAAAATAGCGACAGTATTATTTCGATTTGATGTTGATTAACCCTCAAAGATTTCTTAGAGTACTACTCATCATATTTTGGGCACTCTGTTGGCAAACCTGAGCTAGCTCTATCGGCCATTTTTTTCCAACATCTCTTCATCACTGTTGGATCTCGAGTCAACTCTCTGCTCCTATTCAACTTCTGTTAGAGACCTGCCCAATATTTTTCAATTGGGCGGAATTGAGGGCAGTTGGGTGGATTGCTGTCCTTTTTACAGGTCCATTGTGAGCTTTAATGTACGGAATAAAAGGTTTTTTTTTTCAAGCACTTCTGCTTGTACATTTTGAAATCCACAGTCTTGTTTGGCCTGAGTTACCTTGGCAGATCATAAGCTATCTTGCGAATTTATCGTCAGCAACGAATTTGAACTTGCTACGGACATCACCTCGACCAGAGGCTTTATAGAACTTTCACCCGAGAAGCTGCCCGTAATCCATCTTCACGTACGTTTCGTCGTCCACGAGGATGCAATCATTGTACAGTGTAAGAACCTCATTGTACTTCTGGGGCGTCTTTTGGCCAATAGATTCAGTGTCCTGTTTGCTTACTGGCCCAAAAACATCGCAGTCCTTCTCGCAGACGAATCCTTCTGGCTGGCATTAAATTTCTTGGCAATATCATAAGCCGACACCCCTGGGTTCGCCCTAATCGTTCCGGAAATTGAATAGAAGCAGCTGAAATTGAGCGGAGGGCTATTTTTAAAGGAACACAATCTTTTACCAAGCTACCCCAGCGCGGTAGGCAAAGGGGAAGGAAAATATCTCGAACCGGTACATTGCACAGTGGGCATAATCGAAGCTGTAATCGGACTTATTTCAAATCCGCTGGTATTTGTACATGAACTGATGTTTTTCTATATGAAAAAAACGCCAATAAATCGATTGCCACTACTTTCATCCTATGCAAAGCATTGGAAGTGGCTCATTTTGCCTCATTTCACCCTAATTCGGTGTGTTCGTTCAGTTTTTACTCCGATAACTACAATTGACGCTGTAGTTTTCGCTTGAAAAGGGACATATCTTATGTGAAAAACTCTCAGGAATCGAATGGTGCCGGTTTCATGCTATGAGACGAGAAATGGTCTATTTCGCCCCATTTTACCCTTAAAATGTGTTTTTTTCATTCGAAAAATAAACTATTTTTCGACCTTTGTACAGCATGAAACCGGCACCATTCGATTCCTGAGAGTTTTTCACATGTGAAACATCTTATGTATAAGATATGTCCCTTTTCAAGCGAAAACTACAGCGGCAATTGTAGTTATCGGAGTAAAAACTGAACGAACACACCGAATTAGGGTGAAATGGGGCAAAATGAGCCACTTCCAATGCTCTGCACATGATGAAATTAGTGGCAATCGATTTATTGGCGTTTTTTCCTATAGAAAAACATCAGTTCATGTACAAATACCAGCGGATTTGAAATAAGTCCGATTACAGCTTCGATTATGCCCACTGTGCATTGGGTTGTCTACCTCGAGCCCTAATGTCTCGACCATCATCCATCCCCCCAAACCAAGATTTTTTCGACACCTTTGGGATAATAGAATGTTGTCATCGCCCCAAATCGTCTTTACTCAATTTATTTTGCCCACTGACGAATTGAAGGCGATTTGTCGATCGTAAAAACCGACTTCCATAGAACCCACCCTAACAAGCGAGCCCGCTTTCTCATTGCCCAGCATCGAACAATGAAAAGGAACTCATACAAGTACAAAGGTGATGATAAAATAACGCGAAGATAAAGCACAGATCATGAGAAAACATGAGGAGTGCTTTAACAGCCTCAAGGAGCGAATTGCATCTATAGAACTGTGATGTTGCGTAAAAATGATGTTCTGATCCGGTGTAAGTGAGGCAATAATTTCTATACAGAAAAAAAGCGTTCCCAAAAATAAAAACGGACCGTGAACTAGTTCACGTTTTCAGGATTTTCCCCTTTAAACGTTATTTAGTTCATGATAACGCGATTCATTTCACGGTGTATTTTTGCTTGTTCTCGAATTCATGACTGCAGTTCACGGATCTGGGCACGGATTTATTTCCGTGTAGCGCTAAGCGTATTGCCGCTAGTTCAGTGACATATACACTCAGCGAAATAAACTTTCGATATTCATAAGATTGCATTATGATTGTTTGCCACAAGAAAGCATTATGAATTTCATTAATTTACCTTAGGGGCTATTCATAAACCACGTAGACTTTTCTGGGGGGGGGGGGGGTTTGACCAAAGTCTACGCTCCATACAAAATTTCAAAAAATGTAGGGAAAAAAACAAAATTTCAAAAAAATGTATGGAGAAAAGTCTAGGGGGGAGGGGGGGGTCTGAGATTTTCAAAAATAAGTCTACGTGGTTTACGAACAGGCCCTTATGAAATAAAATGATGTTGTAAAAATAAAAATTTGGAGAAAACTGGATTCGAACCTTGAACGTTCAGGTTATAGATCGAGTGTCTTGACCACTAGTATGTATCAACACTTGTAAATGGGGAAGCTTAAAGGCGAAAAAGGACAACGTCGTGTAAAACAAGATCCATTCATTAGTGAGCCTTATGATATTCCAAGCATCGTTCATAAGTTGCACCTTATGAAATTCTTAAGATTATTTGGTTGAATGTACAAGGCGGAGCTTGAAGTCTACGATTGGTGCTATGAATTTCATGAGATATACCAAAGCCGATGGACTTCTCTATCAATGATTCGTTAGTGAAGAACGATTTAGTGGAACCAACAAGACCAAATTTTGCAGCAAATATCACCGAAACAATGAAAAGGAAGGTAGATTCGTTCGTTGGTTTTGGAGCCAGAATGAGCATCGAAATCAGCAGGCTCAACTGTATTGCGTATTTTGTTATTCGTTTTATCGGATCATATTGCTGGAAGGAGATTCTCTTATTCCCGCAGGTTTCACTTAAGTGTCTCTGCTTACGGGCCTGTCCAACCCTTTTTAGACCTTCATACAGCAGTGTGTTGAATTTAGAACGGTTAGGGCATCTTCAACGGTGGTGCAAATCGTGGATTGGATTTATTTTCTAAGACCAAACGCAAAAACATTGCTGCACCGGTGTTGTAAATGTTGTTTTATATCGGATCTATTTTGCATAATTTTAAAACTGGTAATGTGTTGATCTATTCTTGCATCAATGTTGGGGGAGGTAGCCGGTCCGCCTCTACGCATATTGCTATGAGGTATCAGGTGGGTCTCCACCGACTGCCTGTCGATCTGCCAAATTTGAAAGACGTCTGCGTTATCTCAAATTATAATAATCCGTCCACTATATCACAAAACATTGCGATGGGTTAAGCAGATTGGAGATGATGAAATCGTTGGGTATGAGACCAAGTCTCCCCTGGGTGGGGCTCAATCGATGAGCTTGGATATCAATGGAAGCAAAGTATATTATTCTGTAAATTTTAAATTTCAATCTCAATTTCAGTGAGCGAGATAAGGCGCTATAACCTTGGCAAATTATTGCCAGACTTTAGATTTAAATGCCAAAAGGCAAAAGGAGCATAAACTAATCTCTCTAGCATCTATGCTCCCAACGTTAAATACAAATTATCACATTATATAACTCTATTTGGAAGCGTTTGGTACGGGAGGTCCACGCTTTCTTCCTTTCCTTGATTTGAAGTAGTAGAGCGATTTCAGACACTCTTTCTGGAATCGCTCTATTTCTTGAAATCCTCTCTGCGGTACATGCTACACGGCTGGACATTTTAACTCAATTTTGAATTGTCTTAGACTCACTTTCGGCAAAAGTGGAGTCACTCGTATTTGAGTAAATGCGACTGGGATTGACAAGTCTACATATCTAAGACACCGACATAAATCAGATCGATGTTCTGGATATGTCGACTTGTCAATCTCAGTCACATTTACTCATATATGAGTAACTCCACTTTTGACGAAAGAGAGTCAAAAACGATTCAAAATTGAGTTAAATTGAAGTCGTCATTTTCCAGGATGCTTTCAAGAATGGCTGCGTTAATGTGAGATTAGATTAGACTAGATTAGATGATCTATTTTTGCTGCAATTTGAAACAAGAAAAATCCCGTTTCAAAACACTACACGCTACTTGATAAAACCAATTAATGCGTAAAACTTCAGCTTTATAAGTTTATAATCTACCGTGTTGTTTACTGACGCAAACCGTCGCACAAACCAACAAAACTTTGAATACAGACCGATGGACCGAATGTCTGTTATTTTTTAGTTGTTGCAGATATTGTTCCGGTGTTTTTCGTTCCGGAAAAGCATCGAGCCTTGCTGAGGTATAAAGTGGCCGTATTTGGTGCGGGTGATGCAGAAAGTGGTGTTGCTCACCTCGGATGCTGATAATTACCTCAAGTTGCTCCCGGCGCTAGCGAATTGCCTTTTCGTTTCATTCTTGAATAACGGATGGTTCTCTAAGTTTTTTACAGCCACTGCACTTTCCTGGAAACGCTGGCTAGTTCGAAATCAGGAGGCTCCCGGAAATGCGACTAGTGTGGATTTTACGACTAATTTGGTGGCAAATTCCGATTCCGAATAGTATTTCGATTGCTTGGAAACGAAAAGTTATGAAGTCTTCAAAGTGAGCAATCGGTTTATTGATGGAATGGTCATGACTAGCACTCGCAAATAGCTCATACAGATAAGTTTTAGAAAAGCCTCTTAAATAGTAACTTTCAGCAGGTTTACTGGGGATCAGGGTATTCAGGCTTATCTTCTGGGGGAGAGGATACATCTTACTATAGCAGTTTTCATAAGCTTTCTGGGGGAAATCCGATGATATCTTGAAGATAGATTCAATTTGTACTTCGCGGAGGGATAGTTCCAAAACTCTTTGATTTTTTCCATGAATCGTTTTTAAATATTATAATATTAAATTGCATATGCTACAGCTTTTAAACAGTCTCGACACTTACATGGACTCTTCAGAACTTCAATAAGCTTCTAAAAATTGAACGAACTCTTTAAACTTATTTTCTGAATTACTATTAACTTCGGAACACCTATGAAGTTTGGGAGAAAATACAACGAACTTGACAGAAGTTGATTAAGCTTCTCGGAGGTTGAATACACTTACTGGAAGTTTCAAGATAATCATGAAGTTTGCTCACTTTTGTTTCAGAAGAGAAGTGGTGAAACCTCAAAGAATTCCATTGAAATGCCGAAAAATTCTCAACGTTTCTGGAAACTTGGTTTGCTGATCATCCATGGAGCAGAAACAACTTTCTGGAAATAACCTGAACTTTGAGAAGAAGACTTAGCTTCCCAGAAGATATTTGGACTCTCAGTTGGTAAATTTTTCATGGCAAAAGCAGAATATCACAAATATATCAATAATTTACGAAAAATTGTAAAAAGTCTGGGAAATTGGTCGATTTGCAAAACTTTTAATAAGTTGGTGCAATTTCTGTGAAATAAATAACATTTCCGAGATGTTATTAAACCTTCAGGCAAACAAAAGAGCAAGTATTCCTCGTCGTCTGGTAACGACGCACTACTGGTAGTAAAAATTATTTGTTCAAACCAATCAACAAGTTTGGCAACAAGTTTGCGAAAAATCTGCAATCTCTGATTAAAAAATCTTCTGATCTCTGATGTTGAACGATTGACAGGATGACAGGTGTTGGCGGGTTTAACAACAAGAAATACAACAACGGTGCGGGGAAGGCAAAGTTGGTCTATTTTAGCGCGTTCTATTCAAGTTTTGCTAATGCAAATCAAGTATAAAGTTGTTCCAAAAATAGACCACCGTTGAAGATCTGTCAAATTATATGAATCCTAGAACAAAATATCAATTGAACGTATTTACATCGACTGTTGTTTTCAAAGCTGTGTAGCTTATATTCGTACTTGATGCATATAATGCTGACGACATGTCGTAATTTTTCCTAAGATTTGCATTTAAAAAAATGGTCAAAAATTGCCGATTTGCCCGCACTGACGAAACTACCCATGCAGCATCAATCATAGTAACCCATGAGTCAGCAGACAAAATTTGACAGCTCTATCAGTCGAACTCTAACCGTGATGGCAAAAACAGTGAAGCAACTCCGTTCAGAAGTGTGCGCGTTCAAAGAACGGCACCCATCTCCATCTTGAATACTAAACATGAAATGTAAACATCAATCTCAGTCTTTTTCATCATAGACTCTCAGCTATACCAAAGTGAAATGTTTCATTTCTACGTGCAATATTTCAAATGTTACAATGATTTGAAGGTGTCCGGATTAATGTGGATACAGACCTTAAATCCTTTACCTGTTCTGTTATCAAGTAGCGTTTCAGCTCTGGAAGATGTCTACTTTGATGATTCTACGCCTGGATTTTTCAGAAATGTTGGCAAGTTTCCTGAGGGAACCTACCGAGTTGCGAGCAATATCCTTGCACGGACCAAGTTCGAATACAACTTTTCATCGTTGTGTAGGTACGCACCATGTGCATTCTGTGTATTGGTATCGGTGTCAGCTTTAGCCTCATATATACACTGAGCCCAAACATCCTCCTTTTATCGAATGAATCCTCGGTTCGGTTCGGTTCATATCGAGACATTGAAATCGCATTTTCGAATGATAGATCCAAACGGAGAAACTAGATGATTTTCCTTCAAATTTTGAGCAACTAATAATACGCGAAGTGAATTGACCTCCCGTTCAAATTCGAATGCATGCTGTATGAAAAATCATCATCCCAAAAGAGAATGCGTATTGCATTGGGAAAATCCTACAACGCAAATCATTTGGCATGAGGATAAAAAACATTCCCTTTTACATCATTCGGTAAAAACCTATCAATCGCTATCAGAACTGGTACCAGCACGAATAAAGGATGGAACCCAGACCACTACCAAAGAAATGTCTTCTGACTGCTCCAATTTTTAGGCCATCCATTATGAACTGTAGTGGGAGTGAAATGTAAAACAAATTCATGCCGTTGAATTTAATTCAAACCATATCTAAATGGCTGATGATGTGCACAATTTTGAAACAATCATCATATTGAATATGGTTGATTGTCCTACGAAACATGGATGATCGTCATACTAACCTAAATATAAGACAATCATCCGATTTCCGATTGCTTTTCGTTAAAGGGCGCAGTCGATTTACTTTTCAGACGATCTTGGGATGAAGTTTGGGTTCAGTGTAGGCTAACTGACGCGCACGGTGTCGACTTGCTGTCATTTGTTTACCGAGCACGTTGAAAGAGTACCGCGACGTCGTAGTAAAGTTGTTTGCGAGGGGTGAGCGACTCGGCGACATATTCCGGCGGTTGAAATCCCACGGGGTGAAGCGGAATTTCATCTTTACCACCATCCGTCGGTGCCGGGAGACGGGCTCGGCCAAGGACCGTGCGAGATCCGGACGGCCGCGTTCGGAAAGGTCACTGGCAGCCATCAAGGTGGTGACTGAGCGGGTTTGTCGAAAAATGAACCGCTCGATCCGGAAGACCTCTGCTGAACGAAGGACCTGGGATACAAACCGTTCAAGAAACGCATGGTTCACGGGGTAACGGAGGCTACAACGAAGAAGAGGCTGGACAGAACCAAACTGATACTTTTGCGGCACGCAGGTCAGAAGTTCGTGTTTTCTAATGAGAAACAGCTCCACAATGTCCAAAATGATCGGCTGTGGGCGCCGACGTTGGCCAGCATTCTCCCGTCCCACATAAACATCCCACGGTTCCAGAGCGCCACGTCGGTGATGGTTTGGGGCGCCGTATCCAAGCGTGGGAAGCTCCCACTGGTGTTTAAAGACTGTATTCGATGAAATTTGGACACACGCAATTGTTCGTAACTTTTTAGCGTGTGGGTAAAAATTATTGAAATTTTAACTGAATGTATTTCATTGTGTTGTGTCAATTGTGTAATGAGTTTTGTGAAAATCGGTCGAGTGATTTCAGTGATGGCTTCGCATGAAGAAATAATGCGCCAACAAATTTTGGGCACTCACTTCGAAAACCCAAACGCTTCTCATCGATGGATCGGAAAACAGCTCGGAATCGCACATTCAACCGTATCTCATGTGATCAAAACGTTCAAGGACCGTAAGACAACCAAGCGGAAAAATTGTAGTGGCAAAAAACGTGGCACATCAAATCCGGAGAAGGCCAGGATCCAAACACTTCGATCAGGGATGTTGCGAAAAAGGCGAAAGTTTCAGTTTGTTTTGTGCAGAACACAATGAAACGTTCTGGATTACATGTGTACAAGGTCCAGAAGGCACCGAACCGGAGCGATAAACAGAACTCGGTGGCCAAAACTCGTGCAAGAAAACTGTACAGGGAGTGGCTCACAAAACCGTTCTGCATTGTGATGGACGATGAGACCTACATTGAAGCCGACACCAAACAAATGCCAGGACAGGAACACTACGTCGCCACCTCTAAGTTGGCCGTTCCGGAGAGTGTACGGAGAAAGAAACTGTCGAAATTCGCCAAAAAATTCCTTGTCTGGCAAGCGATCTGCGGATGTGGCAAAATGAGTCAGCCCTTCATCACCTCTGGGACCGTCAACGGACAAATCTACAAGGACGAATGCCTCCAAAAACGACTTCTGCCCTTCTTGAGATCTCACGATGGCCCGACACTGTTTTGGCCGGATTTGGCATCTTACCACTATGCCCGGCCCGTCTTAGACTGGTACAAAGATAATAATGTAGTTTTTGTACCAAAAGACGTCAACCCTCCAAACACTCCGGAACTTCGCCCAATTGAAAAAATTTGGGCAATCATGAAGGCAAAGCTCGTTAAAACTCCAAAACTGATAGAAAATGAACTTGAACAAAAGAAAGCGTGGTTAAAAGTAAGTAATCAACTCGGTCCTATCATTGCCCAAAATTTGATGAAAGGGGTCAAGGCAAAGGTGCGGGCATTTGGGTTGGGAGAAGAGGTTCAATAAACCAATGATGTCAAAACTTAACCATTTAGTAGTACTTTATTTCCAGAAAGTTTGAAAAGAATCGGGCTCAAGGAAAATTTTTGGTGACCTATTTTGTGTGTCTAAATTTCATCGAATACAGTCTTTATCGAGAAAAACGTGAAAATCAAAGGCCGCGTAATCTTAAACCGAGGTTATGGAGAAGATTGTGGCCCCGGCACTTCGGGACCTTTACGGGAAGGCTCATTACGCCTTTTAACAGGACGGCACACAGGCCCACACGGCGAATATTGTCCAAGCGTAGTGTCGGGAGAATTTGACTGATTTTTTCTATAAGTCTTTTGGCCTTCCAGCTCTCCGAACCTTAGTCCCCTGGACTTTTAAGTATGGTTGTACATGCTGGCCAAGCAGAGCGAACATCTAGTGGGCACTTTGAACCAATTTAGTAAGAAGCTCATTGCCAAGATCTGGCACGAGATGCCGTTGGACCAGGTGCGTACCGCGTGCGATTCTTTTGAGAAATGTCTCAAGCTCGTCATACAGCACAATAGAAGGGGGGGGGGGGGGGGGAGGCTCCCAGCAAATATGTCGTAAAGGGTCTCAATAAACATTGCTTCAATAAAACTTGTCTCAGAAAAGAATATCTGGAATTTTCATTTTTTTTACATTTTTTTAAAATGTATTCGAACTTATTGAATACACTGTAAGTTATGAGTTACACACCCATTACTACCCAACAAACATCGGTGTTGAATTAGAGCTTGTTCAAACAAATTTGGAGAAGCTATTCAGCCATTCTAGAAGAAACAGCTGAATAAAGGGTGTATTCGATAAAAATGGCACACAGAAAATCTTCTGTAACTTTTGAATCGTATGAGTAAAAAACCTAGAAATTTGAGTAGATCTTATCCATAGTGTATTATTTACATCTGCCAAGTTTCATAGTTATACATTCAGTAGTTCCAGTCATGTCGTCGAGACAAGAAATTTTCCGTGAGAAAATGTTGTACACTCACAATTAAAATCCAGGGGCGTCCCACCGGTGGATTGCTAAAAGGCTTGGAATTGCAAATACAACTGTGTCTCGTGTAATAAGAACCTTCAAGGAGCGTCTGAGTGTCCAAAGGAAGGAAGGGAGTGGTCGTAAAAGTGGTCCAATGGACAGTAAAATGGCCAGGAAAGTCGTACAACAATTCAAGAACCGTCCAAACATGTCAATTCGAGATGTCGCTAAAAAGTCTAAGGTGTCAGTCGGTTTTGTGCAGAAAACCATGAAGCGTGCTGGGTTACATGTTTACAAAGTGCAAAAAGCCCCAAACCGGAATGAAAAACAAAACATCACTGCGAAAACCCGCGCCCGGAAACTTGACACGAAGCTGCTCACCAAATCCGGTTGCATCGTGATGGATGACGAAACATACGTCAAGGCCGACTTCCGTCAACTTCCTGGGCAAGAATATTTCGTTGCCAAGTCGAAGTTCGATGTTCCGGAGGATGTTCGAAAGAAGAAACTATCGAAAATTGCAAAGAAGTTTCTAATCTGGCAGGCGATTTGCGGATGTGGTGAAATAAGTGCTCCCTTCATCACTTCCGGAACAATAAACGGTGCGATTTACACGGAAGAGGGCCTTAAGAAGCGTCTCTTGCCATTCATTAAGAAGCACAAAGGATCAACTCTGTTTTGGCCTGATCTAGCATCCTGCCACTACGCTCGAAACGTATTGGAGTGGTACCGAGCCAACGGAGTCAATTTTGTGCCAAAGGATATGAACCCACCAAATTCACCGGAACTTCGTCCAATTGAAAAATTCTGGGCAATTATGAAAACGGAACTTCGCAAACATCCCAAAACTATAAAAACAGAGCTAGAATTGAAGAAAATTTGGGTAAAAACAACAAAAACACTGGGAAAATCGGATGTACAAAATTTGATGGGTGGAGTGAAAAGGAAGGTGCGGGCATTCGGGATGGGAGACGAAATTGAATAAAACAAATAATGTAAATCAAAACTCATTAGTAGTTCTTCATTCCCTGAAAATTTCAAGAAAATCCGATAATCAGTTTAATTTTGATGAGTATATATGTGTGTGCCATTTTTATCGAATACACCCTTTAGCTTCTCCAAATTTGCTTGAACAAGCTCTAATTCAACACCGATGTTTGTTGGGTAAACTTTAAACATTTGGGCATATTTTTCTTGCCCCACCCTGTAATTTCTGATTAATGCATTGAAAGTCACGTAAAACCTAACTGATTCAAGTAAACGCCTTGAATATCTGTCAAGGAATAATTGAGTTATTAGCGTTCTAAGTGTTTACATTTTTCGTGACGACAACCATTTTTAAAATTTTCATTCGACACTCTACCCTTGTCGTAAGACGTATGCTACGTCAAAAACATAAATCGATCTGGTCTTGTGAAACATAGAAAATATACGAAATCTATCTTACAAATTGGATGGATAGAGGACGAGTTAATAAATTCACGCATTTTTCTCAAAAGTCGGGTCATCGTCATAAAACGAAAACCAAAACAACTTTTTCGGAAGGACTCAAACATCACGACCGCGGCTCAAACGTTCGGTGTGAATTCTGCTTATATGTTGTTGGCGCCAAAAAATGTTTCCAAACGCTCAAGGCACTGTTGACCTTCCCATCATTGTTTTGATGCTGCCATCGCGCATCGAGCGTCCAAAATTATCACCACGCCAGCGCCAACATATATATATTCACCCGGAGGGCAGCGAGCGGTTCTGGCTCATCTTCTCGATTACAATTCCGAACCTCCAGCAGCATCAGCGCCGTGTCAGCAGATTCCAACTCCTCCGACGTGGTGAACATTTTAGCGCTTCTCATAGCGGCCGGTTCGATTGTATTTGTGCGTGACCTAGTTTGCGACGGGGGCCACCTTCCATTCCAGTTTACATGCGACGACAAGCGATAGATGATGATGCTCCGGCCTACGACGCATGTTGATCCCCCAATCGTCCCCCAGTCGCTGTTTTTCGCTTCTCCTGTGCTCGGTGGGAGATTATTATATCAAGCGGGTGATGCTTTCGATCCGGAATTCTGGCCTGGTGTTCTGTTTAGATCGAGTTAGATGCCAGCAGCATAAGCACAGTTGGAAATCTTCTGACGAATATCATAAATTCCGAACATCTCGACTGGATCTGCCGTACAGTGTACTGCTGGCTCATGGAAAGCCAGTTCGGACTCGCCTACATCAATAAAAACAGCAGCTCCGGCTGTTGGGAAGTTGGGGAGCGGCATCACACACAGGTTTTCACAGTATTCTGATCGGTCGACCAACCGGCGGCAATGGCGGGGCGATGGAGGGGAAGGCCGATAGTACGCGTTCTCGGCTTTCCACGCTCCATTTGATTGCAAACCCCGTAACGGACCCAAGCACGATACATGTAGGCCAGTAAATTTAAAGATGGCTTCACACGGTTCGTTCCGATGAGAATTACTCGTACATGTCCTGCTGCTGCTGCTGCTGGGGCCGGTCTTCAATCGATGTGTTATGTGATTTACACGACGTCCTTCTAGTGCCGGTCGGGTTTAATTTTACATTTACCGGTTGCGAATCGCGGGGTATCTTTGCACCGACTCTAGGTAGGTGCTAAAATAGCACACGTGAAAATTTAATAGATACGTGTGATTTCAGCCAATCTGAAAACACCGAAGTAACAAGTTAGCGTTTATGTTAAGCCTGTAAAAATCGTCAGAGCCTTGACAAATTTAGATTTTTTAGGATCTAAGTAGTCTATATATAGGGTAAGGGGATGTAATGTAAGCCTAGCTCCTTGATTCGGCCTATATAATAAATTCAACAATAATCGTTAAATTCAAGTTGGCATCATGATGATCGAGTTATTTTGAAGCAGTTGAGATATTATTCATTAATTATTAGTAATGTACTTGAGCGAGATATACGTATTCCCACTTCTTTTTAGCTATCATGATTTCACTAGTTAAGCTGACAGATTAAAGGGTGTTCTGATCAAAATATGGTCAAACAGTAATGTGTGTGAGTCGATCAAAATTTTTATTATTAAGTCAATTTCTTTTTTTTTCAAGTTCAGTTAATACAGAATACAGGAGAAATATTCAGCTAAGCTTCCTTTTTACCGAATGCGAATTGCCGTAGTTTTTCGTTTAACACCTGCCATAAGATTTTGTACAGTCTCCATGTCCAATTTATTCGCCGCAGAACGCCAGTTTGCCTTGAACTGCTTCTCGCTCACAACAGCTTTTTGAGTCTTCCTACGGTTCCGCTTGACGATGGCCCAATATTGTTCGATTGGGTGGAGCTCTGGCGTGTTTAGAGGATTCTTGTCCTTGGGCCTCACTTGAACGTTGTTGGCAGCATACCACTCCATGGCCTTTTATCCGTAATGGCAAGATGCCAAATCCGGCCAAAATAGAACGGAACAATTGTGTCGCTTCAGGAAAGGCTGTAGACGTTTTTGTAGGCACTCTCTCAGATAAATTTCCTGGTTGACGGTTCCGGTCGCAATGTAAACGTTGCTCTTCAAGTGACAGGTACAGATGGCCTGCCACACCCGATATTTCTTCCCAAACTTTGACAGTTTAATGTGCTTGAAAATATCTGCCACCTTTCCCCGTCCGGTTGCCGTATAAAATTCCTGTCCAGGAAGCTGTTCAAAGTCTGCCTTGACGTAAGTTTCATCGTCCTGTACCACGCAATCAAACTTCGTCAGCTTCGTCGTGATTTGGCCGACGTGTTTTGTTTATCGTCGCGATTTGGAGTCACCACTTTCTTGTTAGTCGATAGTCCGGATCGTTTTTAGTTGTATCCACGGGTGAAGGCGCCACTCCCAGCTTCTTTGTGACATCTCGGACGGAGAGGTTGGGGCTCCGCTCGAAACAGCGGGCAACTCTTTTTGTCGTCGCTGTGGCCTCCGGCTTTCGATTTCCCCCCGATCTAGCTTTCCTGTCTGTCGACAAACGTTTGCCGAACACTTTTAACACGTTGGTAACAGTTAATTTAGCCGCATTCAACAATTTCGCCAATTTGGCGTGAGCGTAGTTTGGATTTTCGCCATGCACGTGCAAAATTTTGATGCGTTGCTTCTCCTCCTTCGACGATTGTGATAACTGAAGTGCTAATCTCAAAATCAAAATAGAGGCATGACGCACACATCTGCAATATAAGGGGTGTGCAAAATTTTTTAATGCACGATGAAGGGAAACGCATCAAGTTTTTAGTCGACCAAATTTTGATCGAAACACCCTTTACCCTCCGGTTCTTCAAATGGCCTTAATTTGGCAAAATTGATTCGATATGCCCAGTAAATTTTGCATTAAAAAAATGGACTTTTTTCGGATGGTGATAAAAAAAAAGCTAAGACAGATAATTGCTTTTGATAAATTTCCCATGGAAGGTAATTATTTAAGCTTACTTGCAAAAAAAATTCTACGCCATTGCGAGTGGTCTTCCGGCAGTTAACCGAAACATTCACCATGGTGGACGAAAACATGCATGTAGGCATGTTTTTGAGTTCTTTCTTCGTTTTATTTGTTCATTCATCCTCAGTTTTCACGACAAAATTGTTGGAGTAGATCTTACGCTTCAGGTTGGCCCAGAAATTCTCGATGGGACGCAGCTGGGGGACGTTGGGCGGGTTCGCCGACTTGGGTACCACATCGATATTCAGCCGCTCCATCTCCTCCAACGATCGCTTCGAGTAGTGGGTCGACGCCAGATCCGGCCAGAACACCGCGTCTTCGCCCTTATGATATTTCTTGATGAACGACTTTGACATCCCCTTCTCGCTGATTGTCAGCCACAGCAGCACCTTCTTGGGGAACCTGGTGTGTGAAATGAACTTCACCTCGGAGCTCACTTCCTTCGTGGGGGAAGTAAAATACGAAGTGCCCTGCCAGTCGTTGCCATCCAGGGTGAGATAGGTCTCGTCGTCCATGACCACGGCCACGTCGCGATTCACCGGGAAAATCGAGTTGACCAGCTTATTCAGCCGCTGCCGCTGCGTCATTGCCTGCAGCTCCGAAACCAGTCGACGCGACCTCCACTTCCTGACTTGACATGTATTTTCATGTTCGCCAGGTACTTTTTCAATGTTTGGCCGGTTGAGCCGACGCAGCGATGTTGTCAACATTTCCCTCGGTCTTCCTCTTCAGCATCCTTTGGAGCTTCTTGTCGGTCAGGGTCGTCGGCCGTCCGGAACCGGGCTTTCTTTCGATGCTCTGATTGTTGTCTAATAGTGCCAAGATGTTGTAGATACCGGAACGGGCGTATCCAAGGTCCATAAAGTGTCGCACGATGTCCGTTTTCGACGCGGCGGGGTGCCGTTCATTAAACGCGCACACTTCTGAACGGAGTAGGAAAGCTAAGAGCCGCTTTTTGAGGCATTCTTGCCGGTAAATCTCAGCGTTTTCGGTACCTGTTGTTACGAAAATCTGAGATTTTAGCCCACAGGCACATATTGCTTGCCAGACCAGATATTTTTCAGGGTATTTGGTTTTACACTTCCGTTTCAGATGTTCATGGGCATCTTTCCGGCTAGTTGCAGTGTAAAATTCCGTTCCCGAGGGATATTTGAATTTTTTGAAGCAGTATGTTTCGTCATCCATGAAAACACTATGCAATTTTGAAAGAAGTTGTTCATAAAGCTTTCTGGAGCGTGTTTTTACCGATTTTTTTTTGCTTTGCGTTACGATCTGGGTATGTTTGAGCTTTTAATGATCTCAATCCAGCCTTATTTCGGAACTGTCCGTGTTGACACCGTGTTTGCCTGAAAAGCAGCAAGGACTCTTATCTCCTTCCTTGTGTTGCTTTGTCCATGTTTACCACCACTTCCAGCTTTCCTTTCAACAGTAAAGACCCTCTTTATAACGTTTAATCACATCTGCAACAGTTGATTTTGGCACATTTAACGATTTTGCGATGAATCGAACAGTAGAATTGGGATTTTCCAAAAATGTATGCAAGATAAATTTCCTGCATGCTAGTTCAGACGGCGCCATCTTGAATACAGAATGCGCTTTTGTAAACAATGTGTGTGATTCACGTTTTTTTATGTATTGGTTATATACATAACAAGTTATATTCCATTTCGTAGTGATTTGACTAATAGCGAATGTTCGCTACCGACACGTTAGCTCCGGCAGATAACACACGCGGCGCAAGGTGCGCAAAACACAACACATCACGTGAACATACTATTAGCAGTTGCGCTGTCATCATCGGCACGACCTACCCGGAGAGAGAGAATGCAAACGTTAACTAGCCGAGAAAACGAGAGAGCGCGCTATGCGACGCTGCTGCTACCGACGAGCCCGACGACACCATCATCATTGCGCAATAGGGAATGATGACAGCGTGCGGTGCAGTGGCCCCAGATTCTTCGAGAATGTTCTATTTGTTGTCGTGCAACATTTTTGCTAGCTATATAAAGCAGTAGGTTAGTGGAGCAAAATATCAGTATGTTTTGACCCGGCTACCGGTCAAGTAAAATTTAAGTAAAGAAATAAAGGCTTGTAAAAGCAAAAACCGTCTACTTTCTTTGCGAGGAAAGAACCTTCCCATTGAGGCAACCAGGCGCCTCAACAGCGAATTCACAGTTCCAAACTGGATCGGGTATCAAAATTGAGTCGGCTTGCTGTGTGCTAAACGTCACTTTTGTGACTCGTATCGGATTGAAGTTTGCACTGACAATAAGTTCGGGTGTCGCAGGTTGGAACTAGTTCCAACCTAGGTTCAAAAACAAATTCGATATAAGAAACCAATGAACCATAATTAAAACATCAATTATATATGCTAAGCTGATGAACCAAAAAGTAGAAAGTGGGAGGAAGAATGCAAAATTTGGCAAAAAATATCGTAGTAAAAAAATGTACTGTAAAGTGAGGCTGAAGGTGCCAACTTCTCTTTGAATCGTTGTAGTGGCTATATTTGTGGAGTGAACGCAAACATGTAAATAAGGTCTGTATCCACATTAATCAGGACACCTTTAAACTATTGTAACTTTTGAAATATTGCACGTAGGAATGAAAAATTTCACTGTGGTATAGCTGAGAGTCTATGATGAAAAAGACTATGATTGATGTTTACATTTCATGTTTAGTATTCAAGATGCCGACGAAAGAAAAACAAGTGCGCGAGCGAATTTTGTACGGGCGTACGGCAAATCCTGACTTGTCAATACGGGACCGTGTAAAAACATTGGATTTGCCTAAATCCACTGTTCACGATGTGCTCAAATCATTTTCGGAACGTTTGACGGTGGAAAGGAAACCGAGAAGTGACAAAAACATTGGAACCGCTGATCCTGTCATGGACCGAAAGGTGAAAAGGATATTAACGAAAAACCCAAAGCTCTTCATTCGAACGGTGGCTCGTAAAATAGGGATGTCGCCTGGTTTTGTCCAAAAATCAAAACAACGTTTGGGACTTAAGTCGTATAAAGTAAAAACAGTTCCAAATCACCACGACAAAAATTAAAAATTGAAACCTTTAAAAGTTCTGCATCAATTCACCACCAGATGTTGGAGTCGTTGGAGTCAATTGTCAAAAGGAATTTGGAACGGTTTTCGGAGCTCGTGTTGTTTGTCTCGTTCCAAGCCAACTGCGATAACAATCAAACCACACAGCGTATTTTCTGTCAATCTAATGACAGGATGCCCATTATCAATAAAGCGAACCGTATCTTCCAGTCAGAAGTTCCGGAATTCCCGAACATGTGCAATCAGCTGAAGTCTCACCAATGGTTCTCCTTGTAAATATGTGTGAGGATGATTACCTTAGACCCGTGACGGGTTTTGGAGTTTTTTATTTAGCGAAACATCTTCGTAAGAAATCGGAAATATATATATCAAGGTAGAAGCAGGAGAAATGCTTAGTTCCGGAACTCTCGATGATACCAGAAAGGAGACTTTCTCGATCGAGGTGGAATAATCGGATGACTTGAAAGCTTGTTGGAGAAAACTGCTGTGTTTCTAACGAGCAGATGACAAGAATGCTTTTCACTTGCTAAGAAAGACCATTGCGAACTTTCTACTAATTCCTGTACTACTAGTTTCCATTAGAAAAAATATCCGTTTTGCTGTGGTGTGATGTAAGGAAACCGATAAACTTCCCAACAAACATCAGTGTCGAATAACCGCTTGTTCAAACAAATTTGGAGAAGTATTCAGCTTTCTAGAAGAAGAAGCTGAACAACTTCTCCAAATTTGTTTGAACAAACAATTATTCAGCATTGATGTTAGTTGGGTTAAGCCCTAATGAAGAGACCGTTTTATATCGGCCAATCACTATAAATGTATTCTGGTGAGTATATATCTGTTTTATTTTGCATTCAACTCCATAGCTATTATAAAAAAGAAGTGCATAAGCAGGCACCTGAAAAGTTTCTATTCTACAGGGTGCGGCAGAAAATAATGCGAAAATGTTAGAACTTGAGTATTGAGTTAATTCCTGTAGCTAGTGACTAATTTCTGTCGAAAGTGTATTTGTTTATGTTTACTTTCAAGTGCTGCATCCAAACATTCTATTTGTTTTATTGCAAATTCGTCAAAATGTTCGCGAAAGAAGTGATCACCAGTTTGTTGCTCGCCCAGAAGAAGCCGAAAGAGATTGCCAAGGTGGTTGGGTGCCAGTTTACCGCATAAAAAAGTCCCTGCAGGATGGTCCTAAGCAGCGGAAACCAGGAAGCGGACGGCCGCGCTTTGCACGCACGCCGAACGTGATCAAATCGGTCCGTGCAAAAATTGCTCGCAACCCGGTGCGTTCCATACACGGAAACAAATCCGTTTCGGTTTTCATGAATAAAAAATCATGAACCGAACTCTTATCTTATTTGATGAATTCATGACTCTTTTTCATGAATTCATGATTGAAATGACAAATACGGGTTATGAACTTTGGAAATGTTGTTTTGACTCCAATCTGAAGTTGTGTAATCAGCTTCATTGATCAAAAATCTCTTCAAGAATAAAAATAGCGTAGTAAGCACATCCACTAAGTACTATCACAGCTCTTCGCATCAACAATAGGTTCGAATCAAGACGGTGGATTTATTTTTTGGCTTACATTTAGAGTCAATAAAGTGGATCATGGATAAAGTTTCCAGTATCAGGAATTCAGCTCATGATTTGAACCCGATTGATTCATGATTTCATTGCGGCGGAAACATAGTTCATGATATCATGAATATTGTTCATGGTGTATATTCATAACACGAAAACACAATATATTCATGAGATCATGACCAGTTTTCCTCATTTTGAAGAACAACTTATCTCCCGTGTAAGAAAACTTGCAAAGGAAGCCATTATTTCAGAGAAATCCATGCGGAGAATCATCAAAGAAGACCTGCATGCATCTTCCAGAGCCAGAGTGAAACGCCACTTGATTACGCACCGGGTCAAGGAACTACGAGTGGCTCGTTCCAAGAGATTGCTTTCCTTGATGAAGAAGGAAAAAATGATAATCCTGTTCTCCGACGAAAAGCTTTTCAGCATCGATGCTGTGGCCAACAGCCACACGGACCGGTTCATTTCACCGCAGAAAATGGAGAACGTTCCGGAAACAGTGAAATTCAAATATCTGGTGTCATGATGTTTGGCTTGGTGGCGTCCAACTGTTTGAAAATGCCGCCTGTTTTCATTGATGCTGGAGTTAAAATCAATACCGAAGTTTTGGCCGAAGGATTTGTGGCCCCCTAGCAGTCCAGATCTTAATCCGTTGGATTATTCGATTTGGGCATATGTTGAAGCACGAGCCTGCAAAACATCACACCTTAGTGTGAAAACCCTGAAGTCAACCATAACACGCACATGGCAGTCAATGTCGGAGGACTACGTCCGAAAGGCATGCTCTGGCTTCCGGCGTCGGCTCGAGGATGTTATTAATAAAAATGGAGGACACATTGAATAAATTTGTTTAAAAGGACTTTATAAAGATAACTGCACTCGAAAATGTTGATATTATTGCTTGAATTAGTTGAAAATGGGATTTGAAAGAAATAGAACAAATTTTCGCATTATTTTCTGCCGCACCCTGTATGTTTCATAAGGCAAATTAATAAATTTCATACTGATTTATTGTGACAAAACATCTCAATACAACCAAATGCATATTGAAAGCTTATTTCGCTGAGTGTCTGATCTGTTACGTCCAGTAAACTGTAGCTACCATCACTTTCCGGCTGAACTGATAAGAAATCAGTGCCTGAACCGCAACCTGACCAATCTCAGAAGAAATCAACATTCCTCCGCACGGAAAGAAGACGGCAACCAACCGAACCGAGGTCAATTGTGGTTGAACTTTATCACGCAAAACATATCAGCAGCTGCTGAGGCCCGGACCAGTTCGATCGTGTTCAATGGAAAGTAGGAAGTTTACATCGTAGAACCAATCGTTTCCAAACAAGAGGCGCCACCAGGCAACAAAATTCCGTTGCATTGTTACCGTACGAATCCAATTCGCTTTATTTTCCATGCGACTGGACTCCTCATTCCTCGTGCATGTGTATTGTTGGTACATACAAATCTATGTTTGTATCCATTTATGCGGTTAGGCCTGAGCTAGTTTCTGATTGCCCCAGGGCGTGTTTCGTTTCTGTTCCCGACCCAGCTCGTGGCCGCAACTGCAAACCGTGTAACTATGGATGTGGTTTTTCAATCATTGGACGCATAAATAAACGGTCCGATTCCGCGTCCGTAATGATGATGTATGATGATGGAGGAGAGCTTAGTAGGCTTTCGTAGCTCGGCCCAGTTCATCGAAGATGGCGGACAGTTCGACTGACATTGTGTGATCAAGTGTGCTTTGATTGATGAAAGCAAAACGGAGAACGCATTAATGCATATCAGTGTCTGCCAGGGCACTTCTTTTGAACTTAGAACACCCTCCGGACTCCGACGGAGTAAATTCGAAGGGATGCTTCAATTGTTCCAAATCCATTATGTTGATTCTCTTCATATTTTTGTTGAGAGTCTATTTGTATTTGAAACCCATTCACGAGCCGAAAAGGGAAACACGAAAAAAGTCATTGTTGCATGGCATAGATGGGAGAGAGAAAAAAATCATGCAGGCGCATATTTTTAAAGGTCGCCCCTCATCTGCGCGCTTTTTTGGCTTGTTTTTTTTTCTTTCATTGTTTATGCCCTTCCACTTTGCCACCTGCTCAAGGTTCCACGCAGGAGTTTAATATGCTCGAAATATAACACATACACTTCATGTAAAGCCGGAGTCTACCTGCTCGTCCGAATCCGAATTTGCGAAGTGGCACAGAACATGCCAAAAGGATTTTATTTTCTTAACTCAACATGAGTGGAATTGGCTGGTTGGCTTTTAGGGTGAAGCAAGAACAAAAAAGGAATCCAATTGAAGGATCCAAATTTTGAATGCCGTTTTTTTTTTTGCAAGTACATACTTCCAAGATAGTATTCTCAAGGATTCCCGTTTTAATACCATCCGGAATCCCGCAATGATCGACGACTGCCGAACTGTCACATCGATTGAAAGTGCCGTCAATTTACAACAGGACACTGTTCTAAGCACTAACAAGGCTAATATCCGGTCGCCGGGAGACGATTTCCCAAATTCATGGCACCTACCTCGCAAGCGCCTCCTCGCAGAGGTCAACCGAAGGTTACTCCCGGTGTGGCGGATTTCTGCCTGCGCGCTGTCACCACCAATATCCCGAAGGACTTTCGGAGGAGGCGTGGGGAGGAAAATGCCGGTTGTATAGAGAAGGGGATATTGAGGAAAGGAGATAAGGAGAAATAAACGATTTCGTGCGATTTTGGGGCCGTTGGGCCGGGGGAGGAGTGAGGTGTGTTTGAAAAAATAATAGAGAACTGGTTGGGGATGAAAATACGGCGGAGTTTTTCTGGGGGAATTGGAGTCAACTTAACATCTTTTTGTTGGAACGTGCGTGCGGGGAAGTCCCGGGGAGGGATGTTTATTAAAGAATGGGGGGCGAACGGGGGGGGGGGTTTTTTTCCAGTTGGTGTGGGCTGTATTTATGAGGGGGGAGGAGGGGGAATTGTAATTGCTTCTTGGTGGTCGGGTGCTGGGAAATTGTAACCGAAAATAAAACAAGCCAAGCACAAAGAAAAAAAAAATAAAGAGCTGGTGGTTGTTGTCGGCACCACACCGGTGAATTTTCATCACGGATATTTTAAACAAAAAGGAAGAATCCCCCCCCCTTTTGGCGAAACCTGCCAATACTTTTTTTTGTTGTCGCCAATGGGAAAAAGGGGGGGGATAACTTTTTTCTTTTATAATATAATTACACTAGTCGGCAGTGTTTCACTCCCTTCAAGTATATATGTTGAATTTTATAGATTTCGCCACGCTGAATTCAAATATGGGCTCAGAAATGCTGTAACACGTCCAGTTTTTGAGAAAAATGTGATTAAAATTCACAAAAACACGTATTTCCGTAGCAATATGATCTACCTCATCAACAACCAGAATATTGGCTCTGCCCTTTGCAAGTTGGGCTTGGATTTTATGGAATGGACCTCCCTGAATCCATTCGTGAACACAGATTTTTCGTAACACGTAAGATTGATGAAATAAACCGGGGTTTCATTCACAAAATTACGAATTTTCATGAAAATCAAGATTTCCTATTTTGAAAACATGAATTTTCGCTCCGCCCTTTGAATGTTGGGTTTGGATTTTATGAAATGAACCTCTCTGAATCCATTCGTGTTGAAAAAAATGAGTTTTTATTCACAAAATTGCGAATTGTCATGAAAATCAAGATTTCCATTTTTCACATTTGTCTTTTGTCTCTGTCTATTCTTTTGTTTTTTGAGTGTTTGCGTGTTTTAATGCTGTCTTGCTCACTCCTATCCTAACTTAAAAATACGGCACTGCTGAATAGAGTATTTAATGAGGCGTTTCTGAAGGGCTCTGTGCAGCTGACTTTTGAATTAATGAATGAACTTTGAAGGTCTTCAGTTCCCAAACTGCTGTAAGAAGCAACATCAATATACTCAATATACTCAAAGAGGCACAGCTAAAGGGATCGTTCATAAATTACGTTATGCTTTGAGAGGGAGGTGGGGGGGGGGGGGGTTAAAAAGTGACGACGCATACAAAATTTTTCAAAAATCCATACAAAAAATGTGATAAAGAAAGGAGGGGGCTAAAAATCTGTATTTTTGAGCGACGTAATTAATGGACGGGTCTTGATTTTCATGAAAACTCGTAATTTTGTGAATGTAAACCCGGTTTTTACATCAACCTTACGTGTTACGAAAAATCCGTGTTCACGAATGAATTCAGGGAGGTCCATTTCATAAAATCCAAGCCCAACATTCAAAGGGTGGAGCTGAAATTCATGTTTTCAAAATAGAAAATCTTAATTTTTATGAAAATTCGTAATTTTGTGAATGAAAACCCGGTTTATTTCATCAATCTTACGTGTTACGAAAAATCTGTGTTCACGAATGGATTCAGGGAGGTCCATTCCATAAAATCCAAGTCCAACTTGCAAAGGGCAGAGCCAATATTCTGGTTGTTGCTTAGGTAGATCATATTACTACGGAAGTACGTGTTTTTGTGAGTTTAAATCACATTTTTCTCAAAAACTGGACGTGTTACAGCATTTCTGAGCCCATATTTGGATTCAGCGTAGCAAGATCTATAAAATCCAACCAGAAATGCCGACGGGAGCGAAAAAAGTTCCGATTTTGCCGACTAGTGTAACCTTTGAACTAATCACATCGAATAACACTAGTCGGCAAAATCGGAACTTTTTTCGCTCCCGTTCATAAAAAAAAAAAAAAAAAAAACCAAAAAAAAAAGAGAATTTTTTATGTGAAAAACAAAATGTGCTTTTTGGGGGGGGGAGGTGTTTTTGTAGAAGGTTTTTTCCCTCTTTTTGTGTAAAAAAAACCTCAGTCCGAAAATCAACCATAAAAGTTGCAATTCTATTAAATTTGCATTCATTTAGTTGCAAGCGTAGCAGCGCACGGACCGGATTCAGCTAGTATATAAAAATGTCTGTCTGTCTGTCTGTCTGTCTGTCTGTCTGTCTGTCTGTCTGTCTGTCTGTCTGTCTGTCTGTCTGTCTGTCTGTCTGTCTGTCTGTCTGTCTGTCTGTCTGTCTGTCTGTCTGTCTGTCTGTCTGTCTGTCTGTTTTTCTGTCTGTCTGTCTGTCTGTCTGTCTGTCTGTCTGTCTGTCTGTCTGTCTGTCTGTCTGTCTGTCTGTCTGTCTGTCTGTCTGTCTGTCTGTCTGTCTGTCTGTCTGTCTGTCTGTCTGTCTGTCTGTCTGTCTGTCTGTCTGTCTGTCTGTCTGTCTGTCTGTCTGTCTGTCTGTCTGTCTGTCTGTCTGTCTGTCTGTCTGTCTGTCTGTCTGTCTGTCTGTCTGTCTGTCTGTCTGTCTGTCTGTCTGTCTGTCTGTCTGTCTGTCTGTCTGTCTGTCTGTCTGTCTGTCTGTCTGTCTGTCTGTCTGTCTGTCTGTCTGTCTGTCTGTCTGTCTGTCTGTCTGTCTGTCTGTCTGTCTGTCTGTCTGTCTGTCTGTCTGTCTGTCTGAGCCTTATAGACTCGAAAACTGTTGAACCGATCTGCGTGAAATTTTGTATACAAGGGATATGGGTCCGAGAAAGGTTCTTATGATAGTTAGAGACCCCTCTCTTTTCTGACAAGGGGGGCTCCCATACAAATTTAACACAAATTTCTGCATAACTCGAGAACTAATCAAGCAAAGGAAACCAAATTTAGCAAGTTTGGTGGCAAAA
This sequence comes from Aedes koreicus, assembly GCA_024533555.2. Classification (NCBI taxonomy): domain Eukaryota; kingdom Metazoa; phylum Arthropoda; class Insecta; order Diptera; family Culicidae; genus Aedes; species Aedes koreicus. Next base: position 77,110 of record JAHHFK020002121.1, read on the forward strand.
AATGTTTCTATGGTGGTTTGAGACCACTCCCTCTTCTAAACGGGGGACTCTCATAGGGCCTGTTCATAAACCACGTAGACTCATTTTTGAAAATCCCAAACCCCCCTCCCCCTCGTAGACTTTTCTCCATACAATTTTTTGAAAATTTGTATGGAGCGTAGACTTTGATCAAAGACCCCCCCCCCCCCCCCAGAAAATTCTACGTGGTTTATGAATAGCCCCATAAAAAACAGGTTGAAGGAAATTGGGGGGGGGTTTGGGGAAAATGTTGGGGGGGGGGAAAGGTTGGGGGGGGTGGGGGGCCCCTCTCCTTTCTAGAAGGGGGGGGCTCTCATACAAATGAAACAGAAATTTTTGCATAACTCGAGAATTAATAAAACAAATGGAGCCAAATTTGGCATGTGGGGATTTTGGAGGTAAAAAATATTCCCACTGTGGTTCGAGACCCCTCCTCTCTCTAGGCACCGCCCCTCATATAAATGAAACACAAATTTCTGCATAAATGACGAACTAATCAGACAAATGGAACCAAATTTGGCATGTGTGGGTTTTTTGAGACAAGATATGTTTCTATGGTGGTTTGAGACCCCTCTCCTATCAGAATGGGATGGCTCTCATACAAATGAAACAGAAATGTGTTGCATAACTTGAGAAATACCCAAGCAAATGGAACCAAATTTGGCATGGAAAAGTTTTTGAAGGCGAGAAATGTTTCTACGGTGTTTTGAGACCCCTCCTCCCTCTGGAAGGAGGGGCTCTCATACAAATGAAACACAATTTTAAACCAAACATGATAATTATCCCTACTGATATAAAAATGTGTACGCAGGAGTTTTTAGGGGCCGGAGGTTCTTATGATGACTCCTCCCCCGTCTGCAAGGGATGGCTCCCATACAAATGAAACAGAAATTTTTGCATAACTCAAGAACCAATCAAGCAAATGGAACCAAATTTGGCATGTGGAGGTCTTTGAAGGCAATACATTATTCTACACACTCATTGAGACCTCTCCCCTTTTTTAAGGGGAGGGGGGCTCTTATACAAATAAAACAAACATTTCAACCAAACATGAGGACTATTCCTACTGTTATGAACATTTATATGCAGGAGTTTTATTGAAAGTTGTTTTGATGATATACAAACATATATGTAAGTAAACAAATCGTATAGAATGCAAAAATATGGCTTATACGTGCAAAAGTGGAGGCCATATACGTGCAAATTCCATTGTTTTCCTAAACGAGTTGATATGATATCGTATGCGATTGAATTTGTAATAACAAATTCGATTTAAAAAGTTTAGCGATGTATATCCGATTTAGTTTGTGACGCAGTACGATGAATAAATGACACATCGTATATAAGTCGAAAATTTGCACTCTTTACGATTTAACTTAAACATAATACGATAAAGACCACAATTAATTGCGATTTTGACTTGAATTATAGGAATATACGATACTATTTGAACACTGTTATACGACTTGTGGTTGTCTGGGTAGTAAGCGTTGCATCTGAATACTGATTACAGTAAGCTTTGATTTTCAAATAAACCTTCGTTCGTTACTTGTGTGGGATTTACTGCTGCACCTTATCATCACTGTACCTTAAACCTGACTACCACCGTATTAGCAGTGGGTTATTTACAGCTTGACAGTTTGCCAACTGCAGTCGCTGCGAGTGTTTATTTATTTTCCGTTTCCGATTACCATTGTACGCGAAGTTTCATTGAATACACACGTTATCAAAAGTAGCTTCGACGTGGTATTTATTTTGCAATCCGAGTATTCCTTTCTCTCCAGTTCTTGTTGTATCCGCTTCGGTATCCGTGATCGGTTCGATCTCTGCGTTTTTCCACAGGTTATGGGCCCAGTCCGAGGAACGCGGAAAAAGTGAATACGGTCGAGAAAATTGTGAGAAACTCGCGGCTCTTTCGGCGTGACTTTTTTTTTTCTTTTGTGTGTTTCGATTCGCTGGTTGGCACGCGGTATGTGCGGAAAATGCAAGATGGCTGAAAGTGCGAAAATCTCCTTCCCAAAGTTATATGCGAGAAACTGGGGCTCGTGAAAGCAGCGGATGGAGTGGCTGCTAGAGCGAAAAGGCTTGTGGGAGGTGATTAGCGAGGCTAAACCCGAACCCTTCACCGAAGAGTGGAAGGTTATGGACAGAAAAGCCCGTGCGAATGTGGGGCTGTTTTTGGACGAAAGCCAGTTCAAGCTGGTGAAGAATGCTGAGTGTGCAAAGGAAATGTGGCGAGCTCTACGTGACCACCACGAAAAGGCGACAATGTCGACCATAGTATACTTTCTTGGACAGTTGTGTAGTGCAAATATGTCAGAGGGGAAGTGCATCTGACAAAAATGGAAGAGCTTTTCGACAAGGCAGCTGGACAGAATATTGAAGAGCCTCTGCAGATCGCAATGATATTTCGCAGTGTTCCTCCGTCGTACCACAGCCTGGTACAGAGTCTGCAAAGCAGGGCAGATGAAGACTGGACAGTAGCGTTGGTCAAAACGCGTTTGCTCGATGAGTACCGTCAGCGGCAGCAACGAGTTGATTCGCTCGTCCAGGAAGCGAGGGCGATGAAATTAGATGCAGCTAGTGATCAGAAGAATAAGATCTGCTTCTACTGTAAGGAAGTGGGCTCTTCAAAGCGGAGTGTAGGAAATGGTTGGCTCAGAAGAACACTGGTGGTTCCGGAAAGAAGAAAAGTGGAAAATCTAATAGTGACGGCCAAAAGGCCCAGCAAGCCAAAGAAATGAGCGGTGCTGTTTGTTTTTTGGCTAGTGGTGATGGCGGCGAAGGCTAGGCTATTGACAGCGGCGCTACCAGCCACATGACAAGTGATTCGAGTTTCTTTTCATCGTTGCAAACCGGTGTCGAATCGACGGTTACTCTCGCGGACGGTAATAGAACCAAGGCGAGTGGTGTTGGTGACGGAATTGTGTACGGCGACGAAGACGGCAATGGAAATCGTGTCGAGATTACACTGCAAGACGTGCTCTATGTGCCTGGCCTTGGCGGTGGTTTGATTTCTGTGAGCCGGATGGCTGCTAAAGGATTCAATGTGTATTTCGGTGGCACAAATTGTGACATTAAGAACTCGAATGGTGTGACTGTAGTGGTGGGGGACAAAATCGGCAGCCCCTATCGGCTTCGTAAGCAGCAGTGTTCACTGAAAGCAGCTGGTGAGCATCATGAATGGTGTCAACATACCTGGCATCGCCGGGTTGGCCATCGTGACCCGGCCGTACTGAAGAAGATGAAAGCTGAAGACCTGGTAAGTGGCTTTATATTTTCTGATTGTGGCGTCCAAATGACATGCGAATGCTGCCTAAAGGGAAAGCTAGCACGACAGCCTTTCCCTCCTATAAAGGAACGAAGAGCAAAGCGCCCCCTGGATTTAATCCACACGGATCTGTGTGGGCCCATGGAAACAATCATTCCATCTGGCAATCGTTTCCTCATGACGATGATTCGACTTTTACAGTCGTTTTACTGTCGTTTTCTTGTTGAGTCACAAAATTGAGACTGCAGGCAAGATCAAGCAATATATAAGGTGGGTTCAGAATTTGTTCGGTCGGAAGCCCCTCGTCATTCGTTCTGACGGAGGAGGCGAATACCAGAACCGGGAATTGCGTGAATTTTATGAGGCTGAAGGCAGTTCACTACGCCCTACACGCCACAACAAAATGGTGTGGCAGAGCGCAAGAACAGATCCCTTCAAGAGATGGCGATCTGTATGCTAGATGATGCTGGCATGGAAAAGTTATACTGGGGGGAGGTTGTACTTACTGCGGCGCACCTACAGAATCGGTTGCCCTCCAGAGTTATTAACAAGACTCCCTTCGAGCTGTGGTATAGCACCAAACCCGACTTGTCTCATCTTAAGGTGTTTGGGTGCAAGGCATACGTTCAGATCCCTGAATCAAAACGCTCCAAGCTCGACCACAAAGGGGTAAAGCTAACTTTTGTCGGATATTCCGATACCGGTTCTTGGATCCCTCAACAAACCGAGTCATTATTAGCAGGGACGCCAAGTTTATTGAGCTCGCAGATGGATCCGAGCTAATCAGCCCACTTGATACTGTGGTGTCTCCCGAGAGTCCCTGTAACAATATTGAGCTTTCTATTCAGAGTGGAGCTAGATCGAACGGTGCACCTGATGCAATCGAGTCTGAGGATGTTCAAACTTCAGAGGGATGGACAGATGCCGAAGATGAGGAGCCTGACCAAGGACCTGACCCACCTCAGGAGCTAGAATTGCGACGGGAAGAGCGGTGTACCAGAGGAGTGCTACCACGCCACCTGGACGATTTCGTGGTTGGTATTGCGGTTGAACCGGTACAGGTACCCAAGGACTATCGCGAAGCAATGCGCGTTGAGACGTGGAAACAAGCGATGGATACGGAGATGCAGTCGCACGCACAGAATGCCACATGGAAGCTTGCGAAATTGCCAGATGGGAGAAAGGTCGTCGGGTCACGATGGATTTACAAGCTCAAGCGGGATGAGCAAGGAAGGATCGTCAGGCACAAGGCAAGACTTGTGGCGCAAGGTTTCAGCCAGCGTTGGGGAGAGGACTACCTTGATGTTTTTGCACCGGTCACGAGACATGAAACACTGCGGGCAATGTTCGCGGTTGCATCGAAGAACAAAATGCAGCTCAGTCATTTCGATGTGCGGACCGCTTATCTACACGGAACAGTCGATGAAGATATCTACATGCGTCAACCTCCAGGCTACGTCGTCAAGGGAAAGGAGGAGTACGTATGCACGCTGATCAAGAGCATTTACGGTCTCAAGCAGTCGGCGCGCTGCTGGAACCGTACTCTCCATTCGGTGCTTGAGCAATTAGGTTTCAGGCAGTGTCAATCCGACAGCTGTCTATACGTTCGCGGTGAAGGCGAGAACCGGGTATTACTACTACATTATGTGGATGATATGTTGGTAGGATGTCGGGATGCAGCTACTATTGTGATGGTGTTTGAGGCACTGGCAAAACGGTTGGACATAGCGAACCTAGGAGCGGTAAAGCATTTTTTGGGTTATGATGTCCGTTGCAACAAGGGCATTTACAGTCTGCAGCTAACACGCTACATCGAAAAGGTTATCGAGAGGTTCGAACTTAAGGATTGCAAGCCGGTGAAGACTCCAATGGAACCGGGTTTTACGAAAGCAGATGTTGTTGGCAAGCCGTTTGAGGATTCGACCAAATATCGAAGCTTGATGGGAGCGTTGCTTTATGTAGCCGTAACTGCGAGACCAGATGTGGCTGTGAGCGTTTCAATTCTCGGACGACGAGTTAGCGCTCCAACGGATATGGACTGGAAAGCGGCTAAGAGTGTAGTTAAGTATCTCAAAGAATCCAAAGAGATGAAACTTGTCTTCGGTCCAGGAGACGGTTGGAAGCTTACTGGTTATTCCGACGCGGACCGGGCCGGTGACCAGGAAAGCAGACGATCAACAACAGGCTTTCTGTTCCTCTTCGGTGGCGGTGCCATAGTCTGGGCTAGCCGTAAACAGTCCTGCGTCAGCTTATCGTCTATGGAAGCCGAGTACATCGCACTAAGTGATACTTGCCAAGAGCTGATCTGGTTACGACGATTGATGACTGATTTGGGAGAAGAGCCTACCAGTGCAACGACTATCTACGACGACAATCAAAGCTGCCTTAGCTTTGTGCAGGCGGAGCGGACAACCAAACGTTCCAAACACATTGACACAAAGCGTCATTTTATCAAGGATCAATGTGAACGCGGCGAGGTGAAGCTCCTGTATTGTCCATCGGAGGAGATAACGGCGGAAACGCTAACCAAGCCTCTTGGGGGGGTTAAGTTCCAGGAGGTTCCGGGGAGATTTGGACGAAGGAAAACAAGTGATGAATAAGGTCATCATTAGAGAGGAGTGTGGGATTTACTGCTGCACCTTATAATCACTGTACCTTAAACCTGACTACCATCGTATTAGCAGTGGGTTATTTACAGCTTGACAGTTGGCAGCAGTCGTTGCGAGTGTTTATTCATTTTCCGTTTCCGATTACCATTGTACGCGAAGTTTCATTGAATACACACGTTATCAAAAGTAGCTCCGACGTGTTATTTATTTTGCAATCCGAGTATTCCTTTCTCTCCAGTACTTGTTGTATCCGCTTCGGTATCCGTGATCGGTTCGATCTCTGCGCTTTTCCACAACTTGCACTCTAACTTGAGCAGACGTTTCTATCAGAAATATTGGAATGAAACGAATCTAGTTCTGTGAACGCTGATCAATCAAGCGGGTCATTCAGTACGTATCGAGACTAATTAAAAATTTTAAACGATGTTCTTCTTGCTCAAGCAGTGCTCGGAAAACGTCAGAAATTTATTATAAATTCTCTGAGTAACAAAATCCTTAAACAAGTAGTAATTCGACGACATGGGAAACGCAAATGACAAACCCCCAAAAACTAATCCACTAACAGCAAAACCAAAATAACTCAGTAAGTTACAAACGAATGGAGTCGCACCCATTTTTCATTCTGTCCCATAAAAACAAATCACCCAAATTATGTTCATATTTATCATCAAATAGTCGCACACTGGCAAACCAATCCTAATTTCCAACCAGTCGTAGGAAGAAATAGAAAACTTGGCGCGCAAAGTGCGACGTAAATTTTGTAAACAATAACAAAGCAAGCCAACCATGGGCAGCCATGTTTTGCTTTTCCTTGCACCTTCGGCAATAGAAAGTCGTCACCAATACCAAAGACCTTCGAAACTGGGAAGCGAGAAATCTATGCTACAGCTAGAAATATTTTATGCTGACGATGATGATTGCCGACCCCAGAGCAGTATTGTATCTATTTTTCCCTCCCGCTCTCTCTCTCTCTCTCACTCACACACGCACGCACACATTCTCAGCAGGATGTGAGTTTTTCACTGCTGGAAACGAAAACAGAAACTGCTGTTCGCGCGGGAATCCGACTCTATACTTATGTGCCTACAATTTTGCATCCGCACCCACCCGGCACGGGAGGCCGCGGAAGGGTGCGCGGCGGAAGAGAAATGTGAGCATAGAAAACATAAATTTCCTCTTCCCTTGCTGGCCGCCAACCCCGACCAACATTCGCATCGCGTTTTATGTTGCTGCTGCTTCTTCGCGCTCTTCCGAACCCGGACCGGTCACGGATCTTTTTCCTCGCCTGCTGCTGGCCCCTTTTTTCACCGACCACCGCCGCGCGGCCGCAAATCTTCCGTCATGACGGTTGTAGAAAGTCGTGAAAAAAGGAATACAGTTTCAGCGGGGAACGGAGCGCAGCAGAGAGCAGGGCAATGTTATGATTCTCGACATTCGTCCGCCAGAAGCAGGTCGCTGGCGATGTGTTGGAGGGAAGCACTGTTTACATATATTGATAATAATTAAAGAGCTGTGCATGTAGAGGTGGCTTTCCTGCGACGGTGGTATGCTGCTGAGTGCGGTATAAATGGCTGGTGGGAGTAGGGGGAGATGGAGGCTTGGCCGCATAGAAATCTAGCATAGAGAGAAAGCAAAACATAGCGAGGCACACATAGCGGTAGATGCCGTCGTTTGCCAGTTTGCGTTGGTGTGTGTGTATGTGTGTCTCTGCGGAGAGAGCACAGGATGGATCCGATTTGTGCTGCTAGCACAGACGTACGTTTGATTGTTTTGATTGCGATGAAAACAGCGAAAAACAAAGAAAAGTGCCTTTGCTTGGGTCACTATGCCTATTTGGTGTCCACTGAATTTGCTACTAGGAAGACAAACTTTTCTGAATTTATTCGCTCGGTTGTGGATTGAATATTGATGTCGTGAGCGGGGCTTTTGCTCGAGCGCCACTATTGGGTTCGGTTTTTTTTTTCCATACCCTTATGTTTGCGATTCGAAAAAAAATGATGAGTCATTTAAGGAGGTAGTAATATGATAAGCAATTTCAATGGCAGATGATGTCTTTGTGAATGTCTTTCATTTTAATGCTTGCCGGAATGAACGAAAACCTGGGCCAATTGTTTGAGAACGAGTGTCTACAAAAATGCTCATGCAATCTCGGTTTGTTGCATGTTGCAGCCTTATTTTGGTTTCTTGTTTTGAAATATCGATCTGCGAGGGCTCAAAAATAAATACTCTGTAGTTCTCACGTGACCTTGTGCTTGTACGTTGTGGTTACAAACGGCTTTAATCGTTGCAATATGTAAATTTAACTACGTTAGCAAACCATTAAATGATGGCAGCGTTCACTTTCAGCGTTAAAGTGGATCATTATTATACCAATCAACAAACCAAAAGGTTTTATAATTGAAATTGCCAACGCAACATACATTGGCTATGTGAATTTTTTAAAAGAAGTTACGCAAGAAGAAATGTCTCCTGAATTAGGAGCAAATATTTTACCAACCATGGTGAAATAAGGTTGCTTTCTCGAAAAACTCACATTTACAAAACTACTAAGGTCTGTATCCACATTAATCCGGACACCTTCAAATCATTGTAACTTTTGAAATTTTGCACGTAGGAAGGAAAAATTTCACTGTGGTATAGCTGAGAGTCTATGATGAAAAAGACTATGATTGATGTTTACATTTCATGTTTAGTATTCAAGATGGCGACGAAAGAAAAACAAGTGCGCGAGCGAATTTTGTACGGACGTACGGCAAATCTTGACTTGTCAATACGGGACCTTGCAAAAACATTGGATTTGCATAAATCCACTGTTCACGATGTGCTCAAATCATTTTCGGAACGTTTGACGGTGGAGAGGAAACCGAGAAATGACAAAAACATTGGATGCGCTAATCCTTTCATGGACCAAAAGGTGAAAAGGATATTAACGAAAAACCCAAATCTGCCCATTCGAACGGTGGCTCGTAAAATAGGGATGTCGCCTGGTTTTGTCCAAAAATCAAAACAACGTTTGGGACTTAAGTCGTATAAAGTAAAAACAGTTCCAAGACGCAACGACAAACAGAACTTGGTTGCAAAATCACGGGCTTGACGTTTGTACTGCGAATATTTGACGAAGTTTTCATGCGTTGTTATGGACGATGAAACTTATGTCCTGGAGAATTTCAAGCAGCTTCCAGGGCTGGCTTTTTATTCTGCTACGGCCAGAAATGCTACAGCTGAGCATTTCAGAACGAAGAAGGTATCGAAATTTCCCAAAAAATACCTTGTGTGGCAAGTAATTTGCACGTGTGGCAAAAAGAGTAAATCTTTCGTCACTACAGGCACAATCAACAAGGAGAACTCTAGGGGCTTATCAGCATGCTCCTTAGCAAACTTAAGCCGTTTGGCTTTGTTTGCCTTGCTGATAAATGGGCGCTTCCGGGCAAGTTTGCTGTTCAACCCCTGTGCTACGAGACGGCGACGAACAGTTCGACCGGAAACTGATAACTGAAGGGTTTCCTGGATCTCGCGGACAGTTACCTTCGGGTTCTTCTTGACTTCGCGCATGATCTTGGTGTCCGTTCTCGCATCCGTTTTCCGCTTCCTGCCTCTACCAGGGCGATCCACCACTGATCCAAACGTTTTAAGCTTCAGAAGAATTTTGCCAACCGCTGCATACTGATACTGTACTTCTTAGCGACAGCCCGGTGCGATTCACCGTTTTGCACATCACGAACGACCAATTTTCGGATTCACAAGGGAATTACTTTCAAAAGCACTGCGTTCTCCATTTTTTTCACTTGAATCAAATGCGATCACGTATACAAATGCACCAGGTTGAGCCGTTTGCTTCAAAACATGTCAACATATCAAAACATAAACAATCGAGGGGTCTTCTAATGGAAACTTATCGAAAACATCGATTTTTGAAGTGGGCACTTCATTTTGTCACTGTTTTTTTTCAACACAAATTGATTTTTTTTTTCTTTAAGTAAAACTCCTTTTTTCTCAGTATGCCATATGTGAAACTTAAAAAGAATATAAAAAATAAGATAATAAAAAAAAATACAGTGTGTTTACTTAAATTTGAACCAAGTAAATGAGAGAAATTGAAAAAACGAAGAGGTGGGCACTTTATTTTGCCTATCAGTGTACCAGATCCTTGACAGCCTCCGAATATCCATCCGGAATTTCCGCAGTAAACGTCATAAGCAATTGATTGTGCATAATGTCGCGTGGATTATAGCAAAATAGCAACGTATGTGGAGATACTTTCGTCGAACTGTTGATCATGGTATTGTGTCCCCACTGTAGTATTCGAAGATGCTTGTCGCTGTTTTTGTGTTCTTTTTCCCGCAGGGGGGGCGGCGGGACGCCCGAGGTAACATTTTATTTTTTTTTTGCCGTGGCGTATTCCTCCGGGCTGGGTTGTTAAAATAACTTTATACACCATCTTGTTATGCTTCTTTAAAGCCAAAATTTGTAGAAAGTGGTCCACTCTATAGACGGTTGTGAAATCAAGTTAATGAACCCTTTATAAAACCATAAAGATTTTGAATATATTCTAGTGATAGATGCTATGACCACCTGAGAACCTTCATAAAACCTTTTGGCTGTTATGAAAACCAGCATGCGGCCAAATAGCCAGATATCGTGGTTGGTTTTTGTTGTCCTGCTTTGTTCGATTCCCTGCTTTTCTGATTCATTTAGCAGTAAATAATATCGAAGAAAAAAGGTCAAGTGTTGCGGGAAATTTTATTTTATAGCAAAGTGTTCAAAACAAATTATGTTTGTTTACTGCGTATCATGCTCCAAATCATATACGCATTTAATTTGGTGGTGAATATTGGCACGATAAGACATAGGCGTAGCCAGGATTTTGAATAGGGGGGGGGGGGGGGGGGGTGGCAAGCTTAGTTTTCTTTTAGAGACATAGCGAGAGAGAAGAGAGAGAGAGAGAGAGAGAGAGAGAGAGAGAGAGAGAGAGAGAAAGTTAAAGAGAGAGAGAGAGAAAGAGAGAGAGAGAGAATTACACCGTCTTCAACCAGTTGCTGCACAGACTGAACACTTAACATTATACAACGGACAACACAACGCCCGGTGGACCCATATAGTAGGGACATTATCGAGTTCCGTCGGCTGGAGTGGGAATCGAGCCCTCACTTTGTGACAATCCACCTGAACGACGGGTGGATTAACTTTTCAGCTCTCACCCAAAGTATTTTACAACACCCGTCCGATTTTGGCACCAAGATTAGCCTATTCTAGACTTGATCTGGAATGAAAAAAAAAAAAGATTTTAAAAACTTTCGATTTTCCCCAAGTTTTAAAATCGAATCCCATTAAATAGGAACCATGCTGAAATCTTACGGGTACTAAAATTTGTCAAAATATTCATTTTACAGTTATGTTGGATTTTTGTATACGACAACCACGGAGTTTGTTAACAGTTTTTATTGAAAATGTACTATTCCTCGCGACACGCTCGCCCACACTGAAAATTAAATTTCGTTTTTATTACAAAATCGAATGTAGAACTATCAAATCTATACGTTGTTTTCTACACCGAAATTGATTTTTACTTTTCATGAAACTACCTTCGTATTCAATGCCACAATGCTGTTACATAACTGTTAATAGCACGAAGCATTAGTTGACACAGAAACACACACTCGTTCATTGTACGAAAACAATACAAAATGCTACGAATGTTTTGTTATCAATAAGAATGTATATATTTATTTATTTATTTATTTATATAATTCCAACTGATTAAACATCTTATTGAAATGTAATGGGGAAAAGCCATGTGGCGTAAAAACCCCCTATCTCTAAACCGTACACTACATTAATCAACAAAAATAGAAGGAATACAAACAGAATTAATTCTAGTATACACACAAAACTTGTCAGTAAAATTAAAAATAATCTTTCGTGGAATCAGTCGTCTTGTATCCAGTATGTAGTATTTGTCAGCATTTCCGAACTAGCGGCTTTCCATCCAACTACGCTGAATCCGGTGACGGGAGGTCTCAGCGGAACAGTTGAAGTCAAACAGAGCGTAGAGTTCATTGAAGCGCGATGACATGAATCGAATTGGATCGTGTTGGCCGTAGTTTGCAGCACGGGTTCCGAGCTGCAGACAATTTCTTGTTCGCAGAACTCGTTCAGGAGCGTAGATAGATAGTTCTGCCAGAATTCCTGGAGAGTCGATTTCACCAAGCAGCAAAAAAAAAACTACAAAAATGCTTCATGGTGAGATGTGGTGGTTCGCCGGGCTGGTGGACCGGTGGTGAGGATCACAATTAATTTTCATCCACAATATGGGTTTGCCATACTCGCCGTGTCACTTGGAGAAAGTAAGCCACTATACCTTTTTGTGAGTGGCTCCAATATCATCCTTACTAATGGTTTAAATCGGTTCAAATCGGATTTCCAGCAAAACCACCACCACCACACTTTGTGAGTGGGCCCAATAGCATCCTCACTGTTGGTTTAAATAGGTTCAAATCAGGAATCGGTACTAATATTTAAATATTTCACTGAACGGCGCGTGAATTCAGCTTATCGTTTACCAAAAAGAATCCTGCTGCCACTCAATCCTGTTATCCAACATTACAGTGAAAGCGCAGAGGCGGTCTAGGCTTCCAATAAAACGAGTATCACGTCGACACATTCCTACCAAGTATTGCCTTAGTTTTGGACGACCAGTTTTTACACATTGAGGATGTATGCTAGTCTCAACCATCATCTGTTGGTTCTCTGTGTTATAACAACTGATCTGGCAGCAACGGACTAGCAACCTTGGGCGGTCAATCATGCTCATTACCTTGCTCATGCTCATAGAAAGGGATAACATCTTTGAATAGGATAAGACCATTGCAACTTCTCGCACTGATTAGCATGCTTTCTTGCTTTCTCACACGCTTATCAAATTACTGGTCTAAAAATCGGATACGATTCGTCTCGTTTCACCTGGATTATATCGTAGCATGTGCTCCATTAATATCATCCACAGAAACAATATTTCAAAATACTGAATCAAACTGTAAGATATGATTAACATGTATTCTCAATAATACGAAGCTACAGTACCGTAAAACGGGATATTATTGATCAGCGGGGTAATATTGAGCGGTTTGGCCCATATCATGAATAATTCAAGTATACATTTTCCGTTGATACACTTTCTAACTATGGATTATGAATTATGTTTCTCAATCCGGTGTTATTTGACTTCCGAAATCTATAACAATGGTTAAAATATTACGTTTTTTGTTTGCCAAGAACTGAAAATTGAACTGAGCATAGCTTTTTCCACTTTCAGAGCGGGAAAAAACCAATCAATGCTTGAATCATAGTTAACATTTCTAGAGATATTTTTTTAGATACGCTAGGTTAGCTAGGTTGGGTTGACTATTTAAAAAAAAAATTTCATGGATGTCCGCTTTTTGCGCTTTTTTGCTACAACTTATTACAAAATCGAGGCGACTTCGCGCTTTTTCAGGAGATAGCTTTTTCGGGAGATAGCTGCACTCCTTGATATCTCATTTGGATCGACCGAACACATTTTGACGGAAATTCTGGGCATGAAACGCATTGAAGCACGACTTGTTCCAAAAGAGCTGAATTTTTTGCAAAAACAGCATCGAGTTGAGGTCGCTAAACAGATGATTGCGAACGCAGATAGCGATCCCACATTCATGGAACGCATCATAACTGGTGATGAAACGTGGGTATATGAATTTGATATGCTCACAAGTCAACAATCGTCCGAATGGCGCGCCGAAGATGAGCCGAAACCAAAAAATCACGACAAAGTCGCTCCAAAATTAAAGTTTTACTGACCGTTTTCTTTGATTTTCGCGGTGTCGTCCATTCTGAATTCCTTCCAGAAGGTCGAACGGTTAACAAAGAGTATTATTTACAAGTTATGAGACGTTTTCGTGAGGCAATTCGAAAGAAGAGGCCAGAATTGTGGCGCAATAATTCGTGGATTTTACACCACGATAACGCTCCATCACACACCGCGCTCACTATTTGTGAATTTTTGGCCAAGAACTCCACCAATACCATCAAACAAGCACCATATTCACCAGACCTTGCCCCGTGCGACTTCTTTCTCTTCCCAAAACTGAAAATTCCGCTCAGAGGTAGGCGTTTTGAATCGATTGATGCGATAAAAAAGAATTCGCTGGAAGAACTGAAAGCCATACATTCATCGGCCTATAAAAAAATGTATGGATGATTGGATAAAGCGCTGGCATATGTGTGTTGCCTCTAATGGCGAGTACTTTGAAGGCGATAATAAAGATATCAATTAAAAATTGAAATAAATGCGTTTTTTTTTTTTCAAATTACCGGAACTTTTTGATCACAAGGTACAACCACAAACACTAAATTAAAACAAATATAGTCGATAAATTAATAATGAATTTCTTGAAAATTGATGGAAAATTAGTTTTTGTACTTGGAAGCTTTAAAAATTTGTGAAGAAACTTCTATTAAATTTCAAGAATCTTTTTGAACCTTTGAAATCCTTTAGTTTGAAGTCCTGCTGATATTTCATAAATGTACTGCAATGAATTGAGGAAAATTAAGGAATTGAGGATACTACAAGCGGGATTGTAAATAACTGTCTGCTTTCTAATTTTTTTTCAATCATAAAAATAAAAGAAAACAGAATATTTTCAAAAATAACTGTAGATATATGAAGGTATATTATTTGCAAAGAATACTTAACGATTTCTGCTTTCTTGAAAAATCGAGTCATTTAAAAAAAAAACTTCTGTTAAAATTTCAAAAAAATTGAGGAATTATCGGAAATTCAATAATATTTTAGTTTTAGTATAAAAACAAGTTAATTTTTTACAAATATGGAAGCAATTTGCTTGAAGTGATACGGTAGAATCTTTGCTGATATTGAACGACTATTTTTTTTGTAAATCAAGGATTTTTAAGGGTACCATGTGCTTTTCGACACCATGCTGGAGGTGGCTGGGTTCGATTCTCGGTCTGGTCTAGGAATTTTTCGTAAAGGAAAATTTCTCGACTCCCTGGGCTTAGGGTATGATTGTACTTGCCACACAATGATACTAATGCAAAAATGGTACTTGGCATCGAAAGCTCTCAATTAATAACTGTGGAAGTGCATTAGTGCACTTGTAACGTCATTGTGAACCCTATTGTTTTTCTATTTTTGTTTGTCTTTTTCTTACTTCAATTAGTTTGCCCATTTAGTACAAGTAAAGCTTCAAGAATAAAAGCTTGATTTCAAATTTTTGAATGCTGTCAGTTAGCCTAGACAACCACCTGTAGATGTTTCCATCTAGATTTTGAAACCCTCATTACAATTAATGACGCCGATTAGTTTAAAATTTTCTACGACTGGACTGTGCGAAAGGAGTCAAGGCAAATTAGCCTGATTAGATCCGACACGACCATCGTAAATATTTATATATTTTTGTTCACGAGTGAGAACTTTGTTCTTTCAAAGTTAGCCATACAAAGAAATTCTTTGTACGGGGTGGAAAATTACGCAGTTTTTTTAGGCTCATACCAAGCTACTTCGCGTCCTTTGGATTCATTTGAGTGGACTGCTTTCCTGATTGCAATTGTTAATTTAGTCGAAGTGAAAAATTAATACCGGAGAAGAATAATTATTGCAAATCTAAACTCGATAATCTGAATTTATTGAGTGCAAGATCATTGGATCATAACAATTAATAAATTGTTCTAAATTTTGTGAATTATTAATTCAGGCCCTCTGTGCCTGGTCAACGCGGGCGGCTAGTACTGGATAGAACCAGCTAGTCACGGCTAGTATCGACAAGTATCGTCGTTTCTGGACGGTCAATAAGCAAGGACAAGCTCCATCTATCGCTTGCTGTTGGTGATACAGCTTTTAGACCATCAGGTCCAGTTTCGGTTATGGCACCTTGGTAGCGCAACATCTTCTATTGTGTAGGACGGCTTTTTGGCTACACTGTGCGGTCTGAGCTAAACACCGTTAAAATTATCAGCTCAACACTGCACGACTTCTGGGGACGCATTTACCCCTAATTTGCTAGCCAAAATTGTGCTGAGGCTGGTGCATGCGAAAAATATCCAA
Organism: Aedes koreicus; assembly: GCA_024533555.2. Taxonomy (NCBI): domain Eukaryota; kingdom Metazoa; phylum Arthropoda; class Insecta; order Diptera; family Culicidae; genus Aedes; species Aedes koreicus. The sequence continues at coordinate 93,104 of JAHHFK020002121.1, forward strand.
CGAGGGAGCGGATACACCGAAAAGAAAACATAAGGTCAGATCTGTCCGAAAATTTGCTCGTTTGTAGAACCCAATAAAACGTGACGTCACAGTAGGATACTATTAGGTTTTCCCTGAATAAATTCCTAATTGTTTCGTTTAAATAAACTCGATTATTACTGGGCAATCGTGAAGAGGTTCTTCAAGAAGACTGGTAAGGCAGCTGGGAACATGCAGGAGTTCAAAAAAAATTGGGCTCAAGCGTTCAAACAATGCGATGCAACACTTGTCCGGAACTTGATGAAGAGCATTCGATCCAAAGTTCGAAAATTCGTGAAGGAATAACTTAAATTTCATCCGGTCTTCATTATGTTCAAGTTTAACCTCGTACAATAAAGGATCAATTTTTTGTATGAATAAAATATCGGTTTTCAACAAAATTTGAAAGAAAATTTGTGGATAGCTTATTTTCGATACACTCCTTATTATGTTATTTCTTAGCAATGGTTTCTGTTAAATTATAAAGCTTAGATATAAATATTTTGGAGCTCACTTTATTCCTCTTGTTGAGTATGCTACTAATTTTGAAGATTATAGATCATTGCACGATGGCGTCATCAATGCAGTTTTGACAGTTTAGGGAGCTTGTTTACGTGGACTTAGAATATTTTCGGTAAGATCGATTTTAGATTGTGCGCTCTAAACCTACTACGATTGAAGTAAAATACCCGGAAAACAGACACCAGTGCTTATTTTAACATCATTTTCTGAATATAATCGTACAGAATCCGTAAAATGACAATGACAAATTTCGTTTGTGCGGTTCGAATCCTATCACCTTGTAGACAAGCTCCCTGAACTGTCAAAAAAGTGGACGAAGTGAAAAAAACGGCCAATGATCAATAGCATTTTTTGTAAAACAAAGCAAAGAAAAACAAAACAATCGCTTGGTTGCCAGGAGTAGCCAAAGCATAACGTTTGAGCTGTCAAATGACCGTGGCACACATGGCCACCTATTGGCAGGGCACATCGTAACGCTTAGAAGCACTCTAAAAAAATGGGCGCAAGAGATATTGTGACTCACCCCTTGGGGTCACCACTTCACATTTTGGGCGGCACAAGTCTCAAAAAACCATAAACTACTTGTATGCTGCAGTGAGGCAACAATTTATTTTATAGTTTGACATTCGAAATCTTTGTAATTTTGTAGACTGATGACTTTAAAAACTACACGTGAAGATCGAAGTATGCTTTGGACGCAAGTGAACATGTTTATATTTTGCCGTCATGGGAATTCTTCGAAGTTTTATGGGAAGTAAGAAAATACTGTGATCGTCCTTTCGTAATATATTTAGAAACCTCCTTTTGTTATGCATGGGGGAATGTGCTCTAATGTGGGTCTATGGATCTAGGCTTCGGCCTATGCTTAAAACTCGAGGTAAATATACAGTAATATTGCCTCGTTGACATATCAATATGGGTAAAATTAAGGAACACTTTCCCCTATGCATCAGTTTATTACCATGCTAATTATGCCAAGTTTTTGATACTCTTCGACCTTAGCATTCGATATAAACTGTATCCAATAGCTTGTCTGTGTAAATCTGTATGCATCATTATTCAATCTAACTTTTGAAGACAGACATAAATAGAACCAAGTGATTTACAGTATGGAACATCAAGATTTAATCGTTTTCGATTTCAACTTGGAAACAGTTATTTGGGATGATGGGCGTGAATTTACTCTTCCGTCAAAAAAATGTAATTTTGTTTGCTGTTCACCAGAATTGAAATGCTTTTGGTTTCGGATAAAGTTGAGTGTGATGTGAATTACCCTCTCGCGGGTCAAATTTTTCACCTTGTCGACGGTGAGAGAGCTTATCTCATGCTATAAACTTGCAGGTGAGACCAAAAATTTGACCAGTAGTGAAAGTATCACATATTCTGCACATTTATTTCACTGCCACGTCGTAGAACGTTTATATAAAGGCACTAACATCATGTGTGATACTGGCGGGTTATGCCGCAATTCACTCTTAGACTGCTTACTTTCAATCAAAGGGAAACGACTAACAGTTCAACTTTTCATTTTCGTGGCAACTTGTGTTGTTGTTTATCCATTTGTGTTATAAAATGAACAACCAAAATACCTGGTTTGCCCATGATATAATATGGAAAAGTAATTGCAAAATTTTCGAAAAGGGTATATATTTTGATCATTGTAAATATCTGACTATTCGAAATGAAGCACATAGCCACAGAAAAGTGTTACTTAAGACTGACGATGACAAGCATCCCAAGTAACATTGCTAACACCATCCAGCTTTATTAAGTTTTATTAATGTTTTATGAAAGCCACTTGAAATTAAATTGGTTTTATTATGGCACCAAGAGGTGCCAATAGGTTTCATATTTTAGTCAGCTTTATGAGAACCTACACAGCTTCTTTACAACAATCTTAAAACCTTGTTTCTCAAATTCCTTTTGCTCCTATCAAAGGTTTTATTTCGACTTTATGAACTCGTAAAATGCTGTATTGTAATGAGTCCTAACTCATTGATATTATCTTATTATGGCCAGCTGAAAAAGCATTTTAAAACCATTTTGCCTTCAGTAAATGCATTAAACGGCAAATTGGCACTAAACGAAGTCACCGTAAAACCAAATAGTTTTATAATAGTCATTGCGACATATTTCCCCTTAGGTTAATTTTGAAGATTTTCATTCGCGTAGTTAATTTATTTTATATCTTTATTCTACAATTTGGTTAACTTGTTTTGCACGTTTGGGTCCAGTATTGTTATCTTTGAAAACTTTTGAGTAACCTGCCTTGAGAGGGTTGTTTCATGCCGGGTAAATTAAGACAGAGTTAACGGTCCTTTTTATTTAAGAAGGTGGCGCTTAAGCCGTTAGCTGAGCGATAAAGGAGAACGTTACACACTTAGTGTTCTAAAGTTGAGAGCAAGCAATAAGCTAATTGTGAAAGCAATAAGCTTGAAATGATAAAAGAAGAAGAAGAAGAAGATGTGCTTTTCGACAGCTTGCCCTGTTGACAAGTTTGCCCTACAATTTTTGGAGTTTATTGAATTCTGGGGATAAATACCTGAATAAAATTATTGAATGTATTACTTTTTTAAATTTCTAAATAAAAGCAAAGGAATGCGAACAAAAAATTTACTAAATATTAGTCAAATTTGGGAAAACTTCAGATAATTATAGAAGTTTTCAAAAGAAAATATAAATACGAAGCATAGTTACGGTAGGTTTTGTAAATGACCTAAAGTTAAGCATCGAATTTTCTTAAGTTTTCAAAAACTTTTAAGTAGTCTTCGACGAGGTCGTCGATTCCGTTCTGAAAATTCAAACAATTAAGCGTTTCAAGACTTTATTATATTACATAATTTTGACGACCTCCAGAACTTTAAAAAAATTTAGATAAAGTTTGTTTTAACAACTGAAAAAAAAATAAAAAAGTAAGGGTTGATGAAGTTGGATTGGTGGGAAAGGAATTGTGGAGGGGGGGGTCCTTTCGGGAGGTGTAGGGAATTGGTGGTGGAATTGTGGGTTGGGAAAAATAATATGGGGGAAGTTGTGTCTAAAGGGCGATACGGTCAAAATTTGGTCAATATCAACTTGACGTATTTCTTTCAATTTTGCATTTAAAAAACCTGAACACCCCTCATTTTGAAGGTGTGTGTGTGTAGAATGTTGCTCCTATTTTGATTTTGGAATTCACTCTTCAGTTGTCAAAATGCCGTCCAAGCAAGAAGAGCAGCGTATCAAAATTTTGCTCGCGCATCGCGAAAATCCGAGCTACTCGCACGCAAAGTTGGCAAAATCGCTAAAAGTTGCCAAATCAACCGTTACAAATGTAATTAAAGTGTTTGGGGAACGTTTGTCGACAGCCAGGAAGTCTGGATCGGGGGGAAATCGAAAACCGGAAGCCGCTGAGACGACAAAGAGAGTTGCCGGTAGTTTCAAGCGAAACCCTAACCTATCTCTCCGAGATGCCGCAAATAAGCTGGGTGTATCGTCTACAACCGTGCATCGAGCCAAAAACGAGCCGGACTATCGACTTACAAGAAGGTAGTGACTCCAAATCGCGATGATAAACAAAATACGACGGTCAAAGCGCGATCCCGGAGGCTGTACACGACGATGCTGACGAAGTTTGACTGCGTGGTAATGGACGACGAAACCTACGTCAAAGCCGACTACAAGCAGCTTCCGGGACAGGAGTTTTATACGGCAAAAGGAAGGGGAAAAGGTAGCAGATATTTTCAAGCACACGAAACTGTCAAAGTTCGCAAAGAAATATCTGGTTTGGCAAGCCATCTGTACCTGTGGCTTGAAAAGCAGCATTTTCATAGCTTCCGGGACTGTCAACCAAGAAATTTACGTGAAAGAGTGTTTGAATAAACGTCTGCTGCCTTTCCTGAAGAAACACGGTTGTTCCGTACTGTTTTGGCCGGATTTGGCATCTTGCCATTACGGTAAAAAGGCCATGGAGTGGTACGCCGCCAACAACGTGCAGGTGGTTCCCAAGGACAAGAACCCTCCCAACACGCCAGAGCTCCGCCCAATTGAGAAATACTGGGCTATTGTCAAGCGGAACCTAAAGAAGACCAAAAAAACTGCTAAGGACGAGCAGCAGTTCAAGGCAAACTGGCTTTCTGCGGCGAAGAAGGTGGACAAGGTGGCTGTACAAAATCTGATGGCAGGGGTCAAGCGTAAGGCCCGGCAATTCGGATTTGGAAAAGCGGAAGCCTAACTGAATATTTTTCCTGAATTTTATACTAATTGAACTTGAAAAAGAAATTTAATTTGATTTTTTAAATAAACGATTTCACCGATTTACACGCGTTTTCCCTTGACCAAATTTTGACCGTATCACCCTTTAATTAAGCCCTTCTGACAGACCAGTTTTGACATGATAATGAATTATGAGGTGTTTGTGTTGATTACTTAAAGTTCCTTGATAGGTAAACAGAATCGGAACGGAATTAACAATCAATTATTGTGATAATCCGTGAACATTTATTTGTTGAATTTAGAATTTAGTTGTGATGTTGATATTAGCCGATCAACTCCTCCTTTCCTCCTTTGGCCTCCATGATGTCCGTACTCAGGCGGTTCCGGATTTTGGACTTATTTAGATTGTATTCCGAAAAAAATTGCTCCGCTGCTGCAAAAGAATGCAGAATTAGTAAAAAGTTCGCAACGAACTTTCTTAGTAAGTCAGATGGTTATCGTCCTCAGCTCACGAAAATCATTTTCAATGGCCTGTTCCTTACCGCTTTCAAAGAAGTTCGGATACTGTTCAATAATCAAGTTGAACTCCTTCAAAGGGCGCAGCTTCCCCGTTATATATTTTCGACTTCTTACCAAGATGTTTTTCGAAATCCGAAACCCCTACATCCGTCAGGTGTTTTAATGCTATTCCATAGCATTTGACTGGAAGATACGATTTTCTTTGGTCATAAGAGACAATACGTAGCTTAAGACGAAGAGAAATGGCTGCGTCATCGGGTCATTAAGATGAAAACAATAAAACCGTTGTCTCAGTTTGATTAGAATGAGAAAAACAACAGGAGCTCCGAAAATCGTTCTATATTCCATTTGACAACTGACTCCGACGATAGCCATCTGGTGGCAGACGGATGCAGAACTGTGTCATCTGGAATTTATTGGATCGTTTGAGGCTGCAGGACAAGTAACAGCAGATATATCGCATCATTTGTTCCAGGTACAATGGCAGTTTTTTGCATGCGTTACTTGCACAAAGGGCCAAAAAGTGGCAAAAGTGATAATTATCAAACGAGGACAGTCCCGTTTCAGCAGCTTCTTGATGGATCGGTCAGAACCCATAATTACCGAAGCTCCATCTGATCCAAAGCCCTTATACCTTTTTTTTTTGTAATCGGTGCCATCGATCTGGAACTGTTTTGCACAAAATATTTATAGGTTTTTGCGATGCAAGATTATATTAAAGCTAACAAAAAATCACGGACGAAATAAATATGTTTAATAAAGCAAAAATTACTATCGAGAACATAGTTCTAACTTCCCAAAATGTATTCTGCATAGTATTTTAGGAGACATCACTGCAAGAAATTCTGACGAAATTTTTGGAGCAATCTCTTGGAGAATTTTGAAAAAAAAACACGTCTGCACCGGAATACCTGAAAAAATATTGAAGTAATATCTGGAGAGCTATATAAATCCTTGAAGGCATCCTAGACAAAATTTGAAAAATAATTCTTCTAAAAACCATTGCGGAATTTTTAAAGTTAAGAATTATATTTATGAGATTATGGAATTCATGCAAAAAAATCTTCATAGATTTCTCCTACAAATCAGGATTTTCTCCAAGAATTACTTCAGGAAAAAATGTATAGTTTTTTGTGAAGTTCTTTCAGGTGTCCTCCAGTGATCCCTTTAAAATCACAAAACTTCACAAGATCAGGGATTCCTCCAAACATTTCATCACAAGAAAGTTTTGAAAAACTGCCGATGCAATGTCAGAAAAAAAATCCTGAAAGAATTCCTGGAGGAATGCCTTCAAACGCCTGAAGAATACCTATAGAAACACCAGAAGGAATATCTAAAGGAATGTCTGAGAATCTCTGAGAAATTCTATGACATTTTCTTCAAAAATGATCAAACATCATATAATCATAAAATTCATGGCGAAATCACTTGTCGGCACACACACACACACACACACACAAACTGACTTCAGAGTGTCCTCTGTCACTGCACTATGGTACGAATAGCAAAATTTCGCGATAAAAATCGATAACTTGAAAACCATTAACTTTAGACATATGATGTCTTAGGAAGATTTTATCTTAAAAATAAGATCTATCTTTTGGTTTGAGTGTTGACTGTAGCACACTTTTTTCATCTGTTCAGCTTTATCACCCATCACAGCGTGCTCAACAGATGGCGCATTTTAAATGTGTTAAGTCTGTTTGTCTGTGATATAAATGTTTATTAATAAATGGAGATGGGTTAACATAAATATATAAACATTTTCATAAAAAAACCTCACATTGTTAGGCACTTTGATGGTAATTGTTGATGCTACTGATCAAAAAATATGCGGAAATAATGCAAAACTACCAATTTTAAAATGAGTTTTACTCCACAAGGGGACAAGACAGGACAAACGATTTTGCAAAGGTTGATGTAAGTTTTCACTTTTAGTTCACGTATATTGTGCACGCAAATATTTGCATATAAGTAAGTAAGATATCTAGAAAAAAAGTATTGTTTCAAGATATCTAACTTCAACTTCTACAACTTTTTTCATACCATAAGTAGCAACTATCTCGTATCTTCAAAATGTGCGTCCTTTTATGCCCTAAAAGTCATTCTAACAAACTTTTCAAATTCAAATTGAAATAAAAACGTTAAAGCAAAGAAACTGTTTTGTTAAGTCCAACCTTGAGGAAAGTTAGAAAAACTGTTATAAAAAGATACGTAGATGAGATAGAAGTTAAATTTGTTGAGCAAAGTTTCATTAAATTAAATTATCTACAACTTTGTACGAACAAAAGTTCTTCTAAATCATAAGAATAAAAAGTTTGAATTTTAATATTGAACATAAGAGGACCACCCTAGTCAACACTCAAACCAAAAGATTTTCGAGTTACAGGTATTCCACTAAACAGCTCACACTCTCCAGGATTCAAAAGATCTTATTTTAAAGGTGAAATCTTCCAAAGACATCATACGTCTAGAGTTACTGGGTTTCGAGTTATCGATTTATGTTGCGAAATTTGGGTATTTGTATAATAGTGTATTGTGGTGTGAGTGTGTATTGTGTTTTTTTGTTTTATGGGCGTAAACAGCCCACTGAAAGTAGTTTGATAAAAAGTTGGTCTAAAAATTATTTTTTTTTTGTTTTGGGGGTTTTGGGGGGGGGAAAAATGTAAAAATATTTGTGAGGTTGGGGTTTTTTAAATTATATTTATAAAGGGTGATACGGTCAAAATTTGGTAAAGGGAAAACGCGTGTAAATCGGTGAAATCGTTTATTTAAAAAATCAAATTAAATTTCTTTTTCAAGTTCAATTACTATAAAATTCAGGAAAAATATTCAGTTAGGCTTCCGCTTATCCAAATCCGAATTGCCGGGCCTAACGCTTGACCCCTGCCATCAGATTTTGTACAGCCACCTTGTCCACCTTCTTCGCCGCAGAAAGCCAGTTTGCCTTGAACTACTGCTCGTCCTTAGCAGTTTTTTTGGTCTTCTTTAGGTTCCGCTTGACAATAGCCCAGTATTTCTCAATTGGGCGGAGCTCTGGCGTGTTGGGAGGTTCTTGTCCTTGGGAACCACCTGCACGTTGTTGGCGGCGTACCACTCCATGGCCTTTTTACCGTAATGGCAAGATGCCAAATCCGGCCAAAACAGTACGGAACAACCGTGTTTCTTCAGGAAAGGCAGCAGACGTTTATTCAAACACTCTTTCACGTAAATTTCTTGGTTGACAGTCCCGGAAGCTATGAAAATGCTGCTTTTCAAGCCACAGGTACAGATGGCTTGCCAAACCAGATATTTCTTTGCGAACTTTGACAGTTTCGTGTGCTTGAAAATATCTGCTACCTTTCCCCTTCCTTTTGCCGTATAAAACTCCTGTCCCGGAAGCTGCTTGTAGTCGGCTTTGACGTAGGTTTCGTCGTCCATTACCACGCAGTCAAACTTCGTCAGCATCGTCGTGTACAGCCTCCGGGATCGCGCTTTGGCCGTCGTATTTTGTTTATCATCGCGATTTGGAGTCACTACCTTCTTGTAAGTCGATAGTCCGGCTCGTTTTTTGGCTCGATGCACGGTTGTAGACGATACACCCAGCTTATTTGCGGCATCTCGGAGAGATAGGTTAGGGTTTCGCTTGAAACTATCGGCAACTCTCTTTGTCGTCTCAGTGGCTTCCGGTTTTCGATTTCCCCCCGATCCAGACTTCCTGGCTGTCGACAAACGTTCCCCAAACACTTTAATTACATTTGTAACGGTTGATTTGTCAACTTTTAGCGATTTTGCCAACTTTGCGTGCGAGTAGCTCGGATTTTCGCGATGCGCGAGCAAAATTTTGATACGCTGCTCTTCTTGCTTGGACGGCATTTTGACAACTGAAGAGTGAATTCCAAAATCAAAATAGGAGCAACATTCTACACACACACACCTTCAAAATGAGGGGTGTTCAGGTTTTTTAAATGCAAAATTGAAAAAAATACGTCAAGTTGAAATTGACCAAATTTTGACCGTATCGCCCTTTATCTGTATGAAAAAAATGAAAAAAATCTGTGTAAATATATAAAAATGTGTGTGTGGGGCACCCTCCGGTTTAAGAGTTTTGGGGGAGGGGGGGGGGGGGTGGTGGACGAAAAAGGGGGCGACACAAAGGGGGATGTTATATATATTTTGTAAAAAGGGGAGCGATCTTTGGCTTTTGTGCCATATTTTTTTTTTTTATTTTTTACTGGTTGGCGGATTTTTTTTTTCCCAACATATTTTTTTTTTTTTTCGCCGCCGCCAGCAAATACTCCATTCTGCACAAGTAAAAACAACAAAAAAATCAACCTCATGGGGGGGCTGTGGTGTCGCTGGGTGGGTTGTATTCTTTGTTGTATTTTGTTTGTTGGTTGTTGTTTGTTCTTTGTTGTTTGTTTCGTCGGGGGGCGGGGTTTTTAAAATGGGGTGTGTGGGCGGGGGGTGGTTAATAAAAATTATAAAAAACAAAAGAAAAAAAATTTTCACCAAACAAACTCTTTAGTTGGCCAACTGATTTGGTCGTCCTGAAAAGGACGGATTTAGTTGACGGGGGGAAAACATGGTTCGCGATTGAACTTGGGCTTTCTTCTTGGTATTCAGCTACTCGTCGTTGCGGGTGGCCATCTGCAGGTGACGTGGGATAGTTGATTCTGGTCTCTTTGTCACGGGCGGCTTTTTCCCGCCAACTCTTTGGCTTCAGCAGCCATGTTTCTCGCAGCGAGGTTGACGGCAGCGTTGCCAGGTGGATTTATACAATATCGGTATTGCTTATTTAAAAATATCGGTATTTATCGGTATAAAGTAAAATTCAGATTTTTTTCAAGTGAACTATAGTTTAATTTTGATATAAGATTACAATATATTTTGGCGATCATTTTTCTTCTATTTTCAAATTTTATATGGACAAAGTTTGACGTAAACATAAAAAATAAAATAAAAAATACATTAGCCATTTTTTTATATTTACCATCTCGAGGTTGAGTATGCATACTTTGAATAAATATACATTTCAATGTATATTTTTTAGAATACACACTTCTTAAGATGTTATTAAGATAACAAAAATCATGTATAGCGATAAGGTTTTTGAGCCAACTCCCGTTGTGCTAAGCACATCCCTTTTTTTTTTTAAATAGATGTTAACACAAAATTATTCAACACTGCTTCTTGAGCACATAGTGAATTTGATATTTTTGATTTTTTTTTTGCTTGATAGAACGAAAATAGGCGACTACGACGAAGTAGCGCTCTACCCTATCAATAAACAGATAATTTCTTTTGAAAATCCCATATTAAAAAGCATAAATGTATAAAGTATTGTTGCTTGTTACTATAGGACTGATGAGTTTACCCAACAAACAAACGATACTTTATGTGCATTATAACAACTGAATAAAGTCGTCCTAGCTTCGGCTGGACATATACTAAAATTGGAACGATACAGAGAAGATTAGCATGGCCCTGCGCAAGGATGACACGCAAAATCGTGAAGCGTTCCACATTTTTCATACATACTTCGAACAACCCAACGGGGCTGTATCTTGTAGTTTTTTCATTTGCTCGGGGGACTCAATCATGTTAGGTTTACGGAGCCGATAATTCATTGTTTTTTTATAACATGAGTGACTTAACACTACGTTTAAAGAATTTTTTTTTTTTGTGATTTTAATTTGTGTGATATATTTGTATTTATTTTTTTTTTTTAAATTTCTTTTTTTGATTGGACTCACTAAATAAATTTTTGGCAGGGCGGCCGCCATCCAAATTTTTGGTTTTCTTTTTTTTTTGTTTTTAATTTCATTTCATTCAAAGGTATTTTTCGTTTTTTTTTATAATTTTATTTTTTTTTTTTTTTTCGCAGGTGCATTGTCTTTACTTTCCGGTGCACGAATGGATGTATTTTTTTCTTTTTTATATTCATTTTCTATATTATTTGTCATTATAATATTCATTCACTATATTTTTATAATTATAATATTAATTCACAAGATTTTAAATATTACTATATGACACTGAATATATATTGGGAAGGGAGGGAGCATCAGGGTATCACTCAAGCTGGAATTGGACAATGGAGTGGTATGACAACCGGCGTCTAGGAGGGAACAAACAGTATCATTTTCTTTATCCTACCGATTCGATTGTGGTGCTGTGAATTCTACTCCAACAATTTCAGTGAGAGTGACGTGCCCTTCTTAACAAGCCATCCCGTAGAAAGCTTAATGAGTATTGCGAATTGGGTTATTCGATTAGTTGGATCGTATCGTTGGAAGGAGAATCTCATGTTCCCGCGGGTTTTGCGTAAGTGTCTCTGCTTACGGGTCCGCCCCACCGTTTTTGGCCCTTCATACAGCATTACTGTGAATGCAAATCGGTAAATCAATTTGATCTTGCTATTAAGTGGAGCTGCATACATGACAAGGTCTTAGAAGGGATGGTGGCTACCTTACATACATACATACATTATTACAACTGAATTAAGACTTTTTTGGCTGAATAAAAAATCTGGCTGAAATATAAGCTGAATAACCATGTCTTCAATTGAAACAATAACATTATTTCAAGTGTTTCATTTTGTTTGAATAACATGCTTATTAAAAGCTATTTTAGTATTTATATGTAACTAAATTTAAACAGTTCAACAAAGAGTCGAATAACAGTTTATAAATCCGTTGAAACTTCGTTTATATAGCCTATTTATAGTTATGCTGTATACATGATGCTATAATCATTGAATTCAGTTAATTCCTATGTTTTTGTTTATGAGTTTAATTTTTGGTACTGGTGAAAAAGTATTGACCTGTTTTCAAGAGTTGAAATTATAGTCAATTGCTTGAAGCAAATAGCTCAAAGGCTACCCTTTACATTGCCCATCAGAATAGAAAGCAGCGCAGTGCTTACAAATAACATCAGAAAACATTGTCATACCTTTTAATCGTCTCTTGTTCAATATGCCCTTGCCAGTAATGCACGTAGTAAAACCGAACATCAACCATCAAAGCTTGGTAATTCAGATGTTTAATAACAGCATTTAGAAGGTTTATTTGAGCACTGATATTGCTTATATACAGACAACGCTATAAATAGAATATCAATGTAGCTCAATAAGAGCATCACTTCTGCTACTATTCAATATATAACATTGAGCTTATATAGCCGATTCGTTTGTACTTCATTCAATTCTAGAATAGCGCAGTTGGTAAGTCACGTAGTTGACGATACGAAAGTTGATAGTTCAAATCTCGCTATTTAATGGTAATAAATAAATGTTACAAAATGTTTCTGTTGATGTCTATGCATAATAATATCAAATTAGATATGCACAATATGAAATCCAAATAAAAATGTTTGTATCATATGGAAAATCATACAAAAACCCCAACAAAGTTTTATGAAAATTTAAAAAAAGTTGAACAAAAGTTCTATAAAAGACACCACAGCTTTTTTAATATGCTCAATGATGTTGAAGAAAAATATATTATTCTTAACAAACACTCGCTTAGCTCAACAAAGGTCTCTTCGACTCTCGGAATTACCCTCAAGTTCTGTAAAGCATTAAAACAGCAGTTATTCAATTATTAGCTGAAGTCCATTGCTTCAAACTTGCTTCTTAAGCATATGCAATTGGCAGTGTTCAAAAGCATTTTGCGACAGCTTAATAACTTCTCCAAATTTGTGTGAATAATGCCTGAACAAAAGCTGTGATGGAAAATAGTTCAGAGATTATTCAACACGCTGTTGAATTAAATCGCCATAATGATGTTTATTGAATGAGTGATTGTTTGTTGGGTATTATGCTTAAAATTACAACCTGTCTTCATTTGTTAACGCATTTAATATCATAATTAAACTCGATAATTTTATCACAGACATACAACCATAACACATCTACTTTCAAATTAAATGCTTAAAATGGCAGGCATCCATTTACTCTAACTTGAAACTTTTTCCGTTTCTCGCTCGCCTCACATAGCACGTGAGCAACGGAGGAAACAAAATCAGAAGCTAAAGCTAAAGCTAAAAACAAAATACAGTGACCATTCGTTCATTGCAACATGTTTACATTGCAATGAGCGAATGGCATTCGCTCATTGCAACATCTGACAACGTCAATCTACTGTCAAAAACTCGTGAACAATAGATCGTAAATGACAGATTACTGCTGGACATTTGCATATGACAGTTAATTGCTTTTTAATTGCAAAACGTTGCAATTAGTGGACTTGCAATGAAAAGACGTTTCAATTAACGAAATCGCAATAAGCGAATGGTCACTGTACGCACAGTGAGCGCAGTTGCAGCCGCAGGGTTTTCCATTTGAAGAATGGCGAGGGCGAGGGGTAAGAAATCTAAAAAAACACGCCGATAAATCATAAACCAAATATAATGTTGAAATAACTTTCATTGAAAATCGGTATTTATCGGTATAAAATACTACTACTAAAATGTGTTTTTATTTCCATTTGTTTAATTTTTACATTTCAATATTACAGTGCAAGTGGTTAGCCAGAGGGGCTCTACATCTTCAGAAAATTAGTTTGTTTTGGTGTTCATTTGATTGGTGTTGTTTTTACATATGATATGTTTTTCCCTTGTGGGAGTGAGTTTAATTTGAAAAATTTGAAAACCTACCTAACTACAATAACTTAAATCTAGTTTATCAGCTGTCTGATGATTGGATGTGGTGACCTCAGGCAGGATTCTCTGAACCTTTCCAGGACTATGATTTTTCTCTCGCCGAGAGTCTGCAGACCAGCCAGGCGATGGATCTCAAAAATTCTTGTTCTTGGAGGACAGTTCAGAATCATCCGGAGGATGGTGTTCTGAACTACCTGTAGTTTCTGATGGTGGCAATTGGCGCAACTCTCCCAGATTGGCAAACCGTACTCGATCACGGGAAGAATGATTTGTTTAAGGACCGCAAGCTTGTTCTTGGTCGATAAAGTGGACTTTCTGTTGATCAGCGGATATAGGGATCTCAGCAAGGATCTACACTTGTTTGATGTTTTGTCAACATGCGATCGGAACAACAACTTGCTATCTAGGGTGAGACCAAGGTAGACTACTTCCCCGGACCAATCGATCGGACTGTTACAGAGGTGGACTTTGCAATCTCGTGGCGGAATGAGTCGAGGTGACTTCGAATGCGGAAACAGAATCGTCTGGGTTTTAGCTGCATTGATACAAATCTTCCAGCTGTTTAAGTAATCGGACAGAACATTGAGGCCCTCCTGAAGTTTTCTAGTCAGTGCACGAATCACTCGACCCTTGTAGATGATGGAAGTGTCGTCCGCAAACATCGACAAAATACCACCACCCGGTAGGGGAGGAACATCTGACGTGAAGATGTTGAATAGGATAGGGCCTAAGAGGCTACCCTGGGGAACACCAGCATCAACGTTGAACGTTTCAGAATGGGAATTGTTCAGGAAGACCCGGAATGATCTGTCCAATAGATAGTTCTTGATGATCTTAACAAGATAGATCGGAAAGTTGTATCGATGCAGCTTAAACACCAGACCATCGTGCCAGACATTGTCGAAAGCCTTTTCGACGTCCAACAATGCCATTGCAGATGTCTTTCCAACGGACCTGTTCCGTTTGAGGATGGTAGTAACTCGCTTCAGTTGGTGGATGGTAGAGTGACCTTTCCTGAACCCAAATTGTTCCTGAAGGAAGATGTTATTCTGGTTTGTGAAATCCAGTAAACGGCTGAGGATCAGCTTTTCGAACAGCTTCGAGATGGAGGACAAAAGGCTGATGGGGCGATAGCTTTTAGCGCTGGTAGGATCTTTGCCAGGCTTGCGAATAGGGATAACTTTAGCTACTTTCCAGCTAGATGGAAAGTAGCCAAGTTCCAAACATCTGTTAAAAACCGCTGCAAGGTGTCGGAAGAAATCAACACTCAAGTTTTTCAACTCGAGGTTGATGACGCCGTCGACACCAGCGGCTTTCATGTTTTTGGTTCGCTTGATGGCAGCTATCACCTCATCAGCCGATATACTACTATCGTCAGGGACAATTATGGGTGATTCGGCGACTCTAGACATTGCCTCCATAACAGTAGGCTCATGTGGGCTCACAATAGATTGGCCAAGGTTGTGTGAGTTTACAAAATGTTGACCTAGTGCGTTGGCCTTTTCAACAGGGGTGATAAGTAGAGGTGGAACTGAATTCTGGTCGAGCGGACTAAGCGGCGGAATTGGTCTTGGCTTATTTTTAAGTATTTTGGTCAACTTCCAAAAGGGTTTTGCGCAATCTGGGAGAGTGCGAATTTTTAATTCGAAATGCCGATTTCTGAGATCCATCATCCTGGCTTGGATAATTTTAGTAAGCCGGTTCGAATTGATCTTAAGGTGAGGTAGACCGGTGCGTTGAAATTGTCTTCGGATCGAGTTACGGATTCCGATGATGTACTTAGTAGTCCTGTCAAGGTTCAGAGAATCACTCACCTGGTTTATTGAAGGAACATGTTGCTCTCTGGCCCGAGAGATTGCTTCGTCGATGGCACGCAGTTGTCGGTCGATGTCTTCGGGCGTCTCGGGGAGTGCATCGTAGTCGACAGAGTCGTCGACACATCGCTGGAACAGTTCCCAGTTGACTCGGTGATAGTTACGCCTGGTGATAGGGTGCCGATTGACCGAGGAGCCAACTTCGGCCACCACCGGATAGTGGTCCGAGCTGAGCTCCTGGTATACGACCGGTTGAGCGATGTTGTTGGCCATGTTCGTGAGGAAAATGTCGAGGGTTGAGTGTGTTCCGGCTTGACTTAAGCGGGTAGGAGAATCCGGACTCAGCAACGTGTAGTGGCCCTCCTCCAGGTCGTGTTGGATGATGGATCCGTTGGTGTTCCGACGAGAGTTTCCCCAGCCTTCATGTCTTGCGTTGAGGTCGCCAGCGATGATGAATTGCCCCCGCCGCCGAGTTAGCTTGACGATGTCTTGTCGTAGGAAAGTAGCCGTTTGCTTGGGGCAGTAGGCCGCGATGATGACGATTGGTCCGACGGTTGTGTATATCTCCACACCGATGGCTTCGATTGCTTTAAGCTGGAAACTCGGCAGCAGGCGGCAGTTGATGTTGTATCGCAAAGCAATGGCAACACCCCCTCCTCTTGAAGTAGTCCGATCGAGTCTGATGATCCGAAAGTCAGGAATATATACATTGACGTCAGGTTTGAGGTTCGTTTCGGTGATGATGGCGATATCGATTTCCTTGTTGTTGAGAAAATCCGTTAGTTCAAGGTTTTTGTTCCGAACGGAACAAGCATTCCAATTCAGGATCTTGATGGTGGCTTCACGGTCCATACTTGTTGATGAAGTTCATCAGCACCATGCTGGCAGCGTTGATTTGTTGCTCCTTTGAACGGCAACGGCGCAGTTGTTGATGCAGGTTCTGGATGAACTCCATCATCTGTTCCGGCGTGTAGAGGTCATCATCCGACTGATGGGTTGCTGATCTATTTGTTGCCGGATTTCCCCAGGCTGGAGGAGGGGCATGTTGAACTGGAGGGGCTGTCGCGGCGGCTACCAAACGGTGTTGAACTGTGGTGGTCGGCTGGCGGTTTAGCTGTCGGTGGTTTCTATCGAGGGGCGGCAAGTTTGGCACATTGTACCGGAGCTGCGGGAAATGTTCTTCCGTCACTGGTGGAGGCGATCGGCGCTGGAATTTTTGATTGACTTTGGATGTCGCTTTCTTGCGAATTTCGATGTATTCCGATCGTTTGGGGCACGATCGGTTGCTACCCTCATGATTGGCGCCACAGTTGACGCACTTTGGCTCGACACTTTCGTCGATTTGGATGCACTCAGCAGTCCCGTGGGCTCCAGCGCATTTTCCACAACGAGGTTTCATGTGGCAGTTTTTGGTACCGTGTCCAAAGGAGAGGCAATTTCCGCATTGTGTGACGTCGTTCTTTAGCGGTCGGTAACGCTCCCATTCAACGATAATGTTGAAAAGTGCCTTTATTTTTTGCAGATCGCCGAGACAGGTGGAGTCCTTCTCTAGATGGACCAGGTAAAGCTTGTCCCGATAGTTGGCTGTCCCCTTGCGCCCGAAGGGAAACACTTTGATCGGCTTCAGCTGCACCGATTTGAGCTCGATGATGATTTCTTGCGGTGTGTATTCCGGAAGACCACGAATGACCACCTTCAACGGCTTACTGCCGGGAGCATCATGCGTGAAAAATTCCAGCTTTTCCACTGCAAGGAATTTTCCAACTGCTTGGAGATCTTCCTCAGTTGAGCACATGATTTTTGTGCCCATGCTACTCAATTTAAAAAGCGGATGAATTTGAGCCGCTGCAAGCTTGTTCCGAAGCGTCGCGACATCTTTCGAGGTGGTGAAAAGCGGGGGAATTTTCACCTTTTTCGGTACGTTCTGAACCGGCAATGCAGCAAATTGGTTGTTTGCCAGTAGTCTCGCATTGGGATCCGACGGTCCGGCAACGGTATCGTCGTTTCGCGGTCGTTTTGTGCCGACGGCTTGTTTATTAGCGGCAGCCATTGCTGCGCGCCGTTCTGCAGCGTCGTTTTTGCTGCGCGTCATTGCGACAGCAATCGGTAGTGGAGGGTTTTTCGCAAGATTTTGCAGCTCCGTTTTGAACCTGGCCACTTCAAACAGCTGGCCGAGCGCAGGAGAAAAGTCGCACCGTGGGACGAACAACGTCGCGAGTAAGCACTGTGCTTCAAGCACAACTGAAATTATACGGAAAAACGAGAGAAAAGAATACGTCTGACGCACACGAGTGCACAGCGAGAAGTGATGATTAAATCAAAATGCGAAGGTGTACCCGTTATATATCATTCATGGCTGCTTAGGAGACGTTCCTTACTTAAATATGAAATCTGTGCAAGGAAAGTACTGTGCATTTGGTAAATTTACTCTGAAAAATCGACATTATAAGACATTACCTTGTATTTACGTTATTTTCAATAGCTGAATGTTAAAAATCAATCAATTTCAATACTAAAACTGATGCGTAGAAAATATTCCGATCGATTTGTGCAAAGATTTTGAAAATCGGTCATGAAATGAATTAGTTATTAACGTTCAAAACCTATATATTTTTCGTGACGCTCCAAATTTTCGCAATTCAAACGTGTACACAGATGGAAACAGAGAGCGTAAAAAAAGACAGGGCTCAAAAAAAGTAGAGAGGTGGTAACTTTTTTTTGTGGAAACACCCCGCGGAAAAAACCCCCACCCATTTTAATTGGTGGAAAAAAAAAAAAAAAGAAATTTTTAGGTCGTTGAAAGGCGTATGGGCGGGGGGGGGGGGGCGGGGGTAGGAAGAAAAAAAAAAGAAGAAAGAAGTGGGACCTCCACAAGGGAATGGAGGGAAGTTTTTTTGATTGTTCCGATTTAAAACTATGAAGGAAGTGGGAAGGCATTTTAAGGCGATTTCCAATATTTTTTTTTAACTATCATAAAAAAGCGTATTCTAAGAGAGTTTTGAAAAAAAACCCTGATATTTTGCTGAATTTTCGATGAAACTTGGGAGATGTGTTCATGTGATTTTTTTTTTCAAGCGACCTTCGAGGAATCCGAGCACAGATTCCGCCAACTCAACTACATCATCAAAATATTCAGATTATTTCTAACATATATCAACCTCGGCCAAGTCATATTCAAACTGATTAATTTCATCCATGAACCAGAGTAACAGTTATTCATTAACGACAATCTCCACATCTGTCTCCGAAATAGTATTCATGTAGAATTTGAATCATAAAGTTGTTGGTAAACAACATTGCGTGTCGTAAAATTTCTTCCGATATCAAACGTGATGCCAAAGGGATTCCCTCGACCATTCGAGGACAAAGGGAAGGTACATTTTTTCTTTCAAGAAAATCCATTCAAGGATAACACACTACCACATGCACGCCAAACAACTTGCAATCCGAAGCAGGCAAAAAATAACCAAAATTGACTTTTCCTCCCCCTTTGTCCTGGTTGAAAAAAACGGAACAACCAACACACACCTCCAGCAGCTCCGTCGTTGCCGAAACTCAAACACTTAAATTCAAAAAAGAGGGCTCGTCCCGCTCAATTGGTGTTGGTGTGCAACATTGACGCAGTTTTCTTTGTTCTCGCACCGAGTTTCTGATGAAAAACGCGTTGGTATTGGTGCCGTATCTTGTTTTCTTCAACAAAATACTGCGTCATATAGGTTTTGTTTGCCATCAGCAGGCGCGCGCGATAACCCAAATTTCCAAACCGGGCGCATAAAAAATACGAACGAGGCAAAACAGAGTTTGTCGTTGTCATCATCAGCATCATCATCATCATCATCATCATCTCTGACATCGTCATCCCGGTGGCATAAAAGATGCTGCTCGTGGTGTGCGTGAGTACGAATGGTAATAAACAAACCCTTCGAGGATTTTCGAATGTAAACAAAAACGGCAAGGATGCTTTTTCTTGAAAGGGCGACGGCTAGAAGGAGGAGGACTACGCGTTGAAATTTGTATCATTATGTAGAAAAGATACTCGCATGAGATACTTACATTCATGCTTGCGTCACCCGCTCGGCAGTGGGTTTAAGCCGATGGCAGCAGCGAAAGAAGCTCCCGTTCGATTCGTCGGGCTTATGTTGATGATACAAAACAGCACCGGGAATTTGGGTTTGGAACTGTGCTACGATGATTGGCTAATGGTGACGTCAATCATGGTGCCGTTTGCTGGGAAGTGTCTATTGAATGACGTTTTTTGCTAACTCATTTGAAAGTCGCAGAATGGGTGTTTTTTTTTTTGTTATCTACATCGCAAATTCAGCTGTAATCAACAATATACGCTTTTGATAATGACTATTAATACTACGTAGAAGCCGGATAATTACGACACACGCAAGCATTAACGTGCGATAAAGGAAGGGTTGACGAACTCTGTTCAATTTTAGAAGGTACTTGGTGTAGTTATGGAAATATTTGATATTTTCTGATATTGATTGGCGTCAATCAGAGGTACAAACAATTCTTAGAGCTACAGAAAATGATGCAGCTGTGATTCCGGGTTGGGGTAGGTATGTGGCCCCGCGCCGCCACCGCCGCCGCTGATTCTATAGCGCCGCCGCCGCCAGTGATTTCGACCGGCACGCCGCTGCATTTTTTTGCCGCCGGGCAATTTGAGGCGCGCCGATGAAATTTTTCACCGTGTATTCATCCCTCCAGTAATGTTCATTAGCCCTTTAGAAATCTGCTTTAATTACTGATGACAAATGATGACATCTCGATGCTATGTGCCATCCAGAGGGTATGCGTGTGAGACGGTGATCAGCTTTTTCATTTCGTTCTAGTAGCTGCAGTGTACATTTTCGAGTTTCGACTTTCGGTAATTTCACAAGCGAGTTTGAATTTAAAAATAACAAAATGTCCATCTAAAATGTCGAGAAAATTTCCATCACGAGTGTTCATATTTTTACCACAAATAATGGTAATCAAACCAGCAATGGTGGAAAAAAATTGGTGCACTAAAATATGTCAAATTGGTTTTCTACTCATCTGCTTTCTGACAAAGTGTTTTGCAATGTATGTCTAATCGAAGCAAATCAAAAGGCTGATCTTAATTTGTAAGAAAACAGGAATCAAGATATTGAGAACAATCCTGTAATCGATAGGTCGTTGGCCTTCGGAAAGTAAGTTTTAATTATAATGAAATTGATGATTTTTTCTTAGAATTTCTTGCATGGTTGCATGGCTATGTATACCCTTTTCTTATTCAAAACTCACAGAACTATCTATCTATGCTTAAGTAATGTATTCAATGGGGTAAGGTAACCTTCAAACTTTCTTATTTTCTTCATGTGTAACAATAAATTTACGGAATGATATTTCATAATTTTGTCCAAAGAAAAAAGGATATGTAATGTGCCGTCCAGACTACGAGCTATATCACTTGATATAGAGTAGCTTGATATCAATGTTCGTACATCTAGTTTACACTGGAAATAATGCATCTGACGTCTCATATCAAGATTCGATATATCAAGTGATATAACTCGTAGTCTGAACGTGGTCTAAAACATATAGAGTTTATTTCCACAACTTGATAGAATTTTGTCAGGCGTGAGAAAGTTCAAAAACCATCTATAACGATCAGTTTACACCCTGTTTCATTCTACTCATTTTGATTACAATTGTATACTACATATCTCTCTTTCTCTCATGAAAAAATTACTCAATTTTCGTAAGAAGTGAATCTTCTCATAAAAATTATTAGATCCACTTTTTCCAAATATTGAGTATTTTATAGGAGGGAAAAAGAGATAGTATACAATTGTACTCAAAAATTGAGTAAAATAGAACAGGAGTGTAAATGACCTGTGATAGGACATACCAGATTCTTGCATTGAATTGTCAAGACGCATAAATAAGAAGTGTTTATTAAATTTAATATATATCAACACTACACTCAGTAGCAAAAAAAGCCGAGCAAAATTTTGCTGCCTAATAACGCCATGTTCAACCTTCTGTAACTTTGTCAATTATCAAAATTTTTGACGGCTTTTTTATGCACCGACATTTCAGCATGGTCAATATTGGGTGAAAAAGGGAAATACTCATGTTGGTGCGTCAACTTTGACGCCAGCTGTAGTCCAAACCACTCGATGGAAGTAATTTGTCCACATCATTTCCTATATATAATTTTTTTAGGCTATGGTGAAATTTCTAATGTGCTACCTAGATTTTTCACAGAAATACGGATTTTTGAAATTGGTTTGACCAACAACGACTTTTATCACATATGTTATGAAAACTTCAAATCCATAAATCTTATCAACATGAAATTCTGATCACATGAAATTTATACATTGAATATAGTGCTGTCAAAGTTCCAGTCAAAAATGTTGATAATTGACTAAGTTACTGAAGATTGAAGACCCAAGTAATATTGCCAAAACTATCCAGCTTTATTAAGTTTTATTAAGGTTTTATCAAAGTCACTAGAAATCAATTCGGTTTTATTATGATACCCAGAGGTGCCAATAGGTTTCATATTTTAGTCAGGTTTGTGAGAACCTACACAGCTTCTTAAAAACGATCTTAAAACCTCGTTTTCTCAAATTCCTTTTACTCCTATCAAAGGTTTTGATTCGACTTTATGAACTCATAATATGCTGTTTTGAAATGCCGTTTTAGGACTCATTCATATTATCTTATTATGGTCAGTTGAAAAAGCATTTTAAAACCATTTTGTCTCCAGTAAATGCTTGAGGCGTCAAATTGGCATTGAGGAAAGCAACCAAATAACCAAATAGTTTTAAAGTAGTCATTGCGAAGATAACTTGGCTTTATGGCAGAATTGTGATTTTTTTCCAATCGCTATATTGAAATATTAGAAATAATAGAAATGTGGAGCAATAAGTGCACAAAATTTTAAATGTAATGCAAATTAACTGTATATCTGAGACCAATTTCTACATTCTTTAAGATAACTTTATTGAATTTCATCAATTTTCAAGAAATTCATGTTTAATTTATCGAATACATTTGTTTTTATTTTGTGTTTGTTGTTGTTAACGCGCATAATTTCCGAGGCGCATTAATTTTCGGCTCTTATCGTGCCAATACTCACCATAAAATTAAATGCGCTTCTGATTTGGAGCATGCTACGCTGTAAAAAACTGAATATGTTTTGGATATTTTGCAATGAAACAAAATTTCCCGCAGACTTTTTTTCTCAGATATTATTTACTGCTAAATGAATCAGTAGAGCAGAGAATCGAACAAAGCAGAACAAAAAAAAACAAACAAAAACGATATCACAGTCAATGCATGGCGTTATTTGGAAGCAAATTTTTGCTCGGCGTTTTTTTTACTACTGAATGTAATATCACCGAAAGACATTATGGGCAAAACATTTGCCGAATAAAACCATCGTCGCTAAAACATTGCTTTTATTTATACGTGACCCGAATCAAATAACTTGGCTAACCATTGAATTAACCGGTACATCAGTGCACAGTGGATTCTTTCTTAGACGTGATTTTAGTAATGTTGTAAAAATATTGACAGTTCGGTATATTTCACTCCTCTAAATTTTCATAATTGAGTTAATTTTTGATCATTAAGCTCGTAAATATATGAATTTTTGAAGCAATTTGGAAATTTTAAAATTTATTTTTCAAGGTTTTGATACTTTCAGTTTCTTAAATTTTTTAATCTTAAATTTTTTAGGAATTTGTTTTTTTTTATTTTCAGATTTTTATACAGGGGAAAAGACGGCTTTGGCAAGTTTTCTTCTATTATTGTCAGAGGGGTTTTCTAAAATCGATTTTGGTCATATTTTGCAAAAAGATCCGCAGAGTGTATTGAATTGATTGAAGAATGTTGTGACCGAGTTTAAAAAAAAATTCCTTTAATCTCTGAATTTTAAAATTCTTAGATTTTATCGAAAATATATTGAATTTTTAGATTTTTAGATTTCTGGCTTTTTAAATTTTTAGATAAGATTTATAGATTTTTAGATTTTAAGATTTTTAAATTTTAAGATTTTTAGATTTTTAGATTTTTAGATTTTTAGATTTTTGGATTTTTAGATTTAAAGATGTTAAGATGTTTAGACGTTTTGATTCTTAAGTTTTTCGATTGATTAATTTTGACTTTTTTTTTTTATTCTTTTAGATATTTTGAGTTTTCAATCTTTAGATATTTGAAATTATTGAATGATTGCAATTTTATTGCAATCGAAAGATGTTTCGTTAGCTCCATCCATTGCCCTTTTCATATTACAAGAATGCTTTGGCACATTAACAATCAGGGTACAAAAATAATAAAATGTCTATTTAGAACTTTATAATCTACTTTTCTACTACTACTTTTCTTATTGAATATATCATCATTCATGATGTAGAAGGAAATGTTCGATCATCACCATTAGACCCCAAGTGTGAACAGTAATACTTGCTAGAACGAAAAATATGAAGAGAAAGTGTTGATAGTTCCATCGGTTCACGGCAGGTAGTGAAAATTGAATAGAAGTATTGAAGTATTAAATTTTCACAACCTGCCGTAAACTGACGGAACTATCAACACTTTCTCTTCATATCATTCATTCTAGCAAACTTTACTGACTTGGGGCACACTTGGGGCCTCATAGTGATGAGCGCACATTTCCTTCTACATTATAATCGTTACTCCACGTACGGAGAATACAAAACATAACAATTATAGTGTAAAGGGTGATACGGTCAAAATTTGGTCAAGGGAAAACGCGTGTAAATCGGTGAAATCGTTTATTTAAAAAATCAAATTAAATTTCTTTTTCAAGTTCAATTAGTATAAAATTCAGGAAAAATATTCAGTTAGGCTTCCGCTTTTCCAAATCCGAATTGCCGGGCCTTACGCTTGATCCCTGCCATCAGATTTTGTACAGCCACCTTGTCCACCTACTTCGCCGCAGAAAGCCAGTTTGCCTTGAACTGCTGCTCGTCCTTAGCAGTTTTTTTGGTCTTCTTTAGGTTCCGCTTGACAATAGCCCAGTATTTCTCAATTGGGCGGAGCTCTGGCGTGTTGGGAGGGTTCTTGTCCTTGGGAACCACCTGCACGTTGTTGGCGGCGTACCACTCCATGGCCTTTTTACCGTAATGGCAAGATGCCAAATCCGGCCAAAACAGTACGGAACAACCGTGTTTCTTCAGGAAAGGCAGCAGACGTTTATTCAAACACTCTTTCACGTAAATTTCTTGGTTGACAGTCCCGGAAGCTATGAAAATGCTGCTTTTCAAGCCACAGGTACAGATGGCTTGCCAAACCAGATATTTCTTTGCGAACTTTGACAGTTTCGTGTGCTTGAAAATATCTGCTACCTTTCCCCTTCCTTTTGCCGTATAAAACTCCTGTCCCGGAAGCTGCTTGTAGTCGGCTTTGACGTAGGTTTCGTCGTCCATTACCACGCAGTCAAACTTCGTCAGCATCGTCGTGTACAGCCTCCGGGATCGCGCTTTGGCCGTCGTATTTTGTTTATCATCGCGATTTGGAGTCACTACCTTCTTGTAAGTCGATAGTCCGGCTCGTTTTTTGGCTCGATGCACGGTTGTAGACGATACACCCAGCTTATTTGCGGCATCTCGGAGAGATAGGTTAGGGTTTCGCTTGAAACTACCGGCAACTCTCTTTGTCGTCTCAGCGGCTTCCGGTTTTCGATTTCCCCCCGATCCAGACTTCCTGGCTGTCGACAAACGTTCCCCAAACACTTTAATTACATTTGTAACGGTTGATTTGGCAACTTTTAGCGATTTTGCCAACTTTGCGTGCGAGTAGCTCGGATTTTCGCGATGCGCGAGCAAAATTTTGATACGCTGCTCTTCTTGCTTGGACGGCATTTTGACAACTGAAGAGTGAATTCCAAAATCAAAATAGGAGCAACATTCTACACACACACACCTTCAAAATGAGGGGTGTTCAGGTTTTTTAAATGCAAAATTGAAAGAAATACGTCAAGTTGATATTGACCAAATTTTGACCGCATCGCCCTTTATCTTCTTTGCTGTTGATAATCGTTAATATCGCATAAAACCGCTCCAGCAGGCTCTTGTTCAGTCCCGTTATTTCAGCAACAGCTTCTCTGTCCTGAAAAAAAAAACAAACGCCTGGCGACGTTCCCAGTGTTTGAGTTTCCTCCTGCAGGACGAGGTTCGCTGATCCGAGGCCTCAACTGCTCCTTCAGCGCTAAACGGACAGCATTTTCGCGATCTTTAACTTCTTGGTTTGTTTTCGGTACCCTCCATGCAGGTTTCTTCATGGCCAAACGATAGGAAATTTTGAGCAGCATTTCCATCGTGCGGATATACGCATGCCAAATTTGTACTTCTCAGAATCATCTAAGTCTACCGTATCGTACGGTATGTTGAGTTGTTTTCCGGCTCGCTGGCAAATATAGCATTTTTGTGAGTGTGTCTTCGTCAAATCGTTTACAACTTTGGTATCCTCCATGGTGAAGCACATTTTTGTTGTAATCGAAACGTTACCGATTTTTGTCGGTACCAGTTTCTCAATTTCTGCATTGACCTTCGCAACGATATCGTTGGTAAGCTGCGCACTTTCCTTTTCAAATATCAATTTGATCGGACGGCACAGGCAGACCGAGGAGGGATAATCGTTATTCCATATAACTTGCTTGGTGCCGTTTGTCTCCGTGAGCAACCGTAGAGGAACCAACGAAACTGCGAAAAACAGCAGTAGAGGAACCATCGAAAAGCACTGGAAAAGCACAGCTTCTCTACTTCCAGCCGCTTTTTGGCACTCGTGATACAGATGAGCGGATCTCTCTTAGATAAATGTTCAATAACATCTCTAACACCTTTTCCGTTTATCCAAAAATTCACTTCTTCTTCACGTGAAACCAGCATATTTTTATAATACACCCGTTTACGGATTCCGGCGCAAGATCTCTTCGAAGAACTGTCAAACTTTTAAACTGAGGTTTTTTATGGTTCCTTGGTGGAATAAAAAATTCACGGATAAACAATTTTCGATCGCGAAGGTCAACTTAGGGTGTACCATAAAAAAAAAGTTTTGCTTTCCTAACTTTTTTATTTCAATTTCCATTGTAAAATTGTATTCAAACGAGTTGTAGACGCATAATTTGATATATTAATCCTGCCGCTAGTTTTTACCAATCAATAGTTATTGAAGTTTTTTCTTCTAAAACTATCACAGATTCAAATGTAATTTTCTCAAGATACTGAAATAACATATCTCTAGTTTTCACATATGTTGAACAATATAAATTGCCCTTCTAAATGACGTCTTTAACTTTTTTTTTGTTTGCCCCAACCATAGAAATCAACATTTGAAAAGGGCGTATTTTTTTAGAAAAACTGCAATAACTATTGAGTTATTGAAGCTAGCGGCAAAATTTTTATACCAAAGTATGCGTCTTTAAAAGTTCAAAAACTTGTTACAGTACATCTGTACGGTGGGAATTGAAATAAAAAAGTTAGGACAAAAAAAAAAACATTTTTTATGGTACACCCTAAGTTGATGAGGGAAAATTGCTCTAAATCAGTCAATTTTTAAGCTACAAAAAATTTTTTACATGAAATGTCCATGAAATTCTTTGCGCTACATTTTTGTTAAAGAATGTAAACGTCTATTTCAGCAAATAAAAAAGTTAGTTTTTGTATTTCCGTGAAAATGGGGACCACCCTAATTTTTTTCAACATAAAAAAATGGGCCTTAGTGATACAAACCATGTTGTAGAACATCACTTTGCTGTAAAATTTCAAGTTTAGGCGCTGGGAGCATGTTTCCTCGTAAATGCGTGATCTGGACCATAGTGCATTGTTCTATCTTCGTTCAATCTTTACCATTTTCATATTCTTCATCCTTGATTCTCTTATTCGCCATTCTTTTTCACCCTTCATCCTATTTCATCCTTCATTAATCCTCTCCCATAATCATTTATCCTTTTTTCGCTTTCCATATTTTTGCTTTTCTCTATTGCTTCTACTGCTTTTCTCATTCCTCGTCCTTCATCTTTAACTCTGTTTCGTTCTTCGTTTTTATCCTTTTCACCCGTGCTCTTCATCATTCTTAATCGTCCCCGTTCTCCAAGTCCATATTATCTTCAAATCCTAGGTCGTGATGCGAAATTATCAAGTTGCATGGATGTAGATGCCATCGAATCCTGCGATCTGTTTCTCAATGATCTTGATTGGGCAGCGCTCGTATTTCCTGCATAAAAGAAAATGTTTGTGAACCAGTTTTGACATTGAAATATGTACTTAACCTACTGTTCATTATTTGGTTTCCGTTTCCTTTAGCGAAAGGGGGTGTTTTTTTAAAAAGGGGGCATTTTTGGCCCTTTTTTTTGGGGGCGGGGGGGGGAGGTTTGGGGGGGTTTTTCCTTAAAAATTGGGGGGACGCCAAGAGCCGTCTTCGGTCGGATCTTTCGGGGTGTCCTCTTTTTCTTTTGGCTGTGCTTCCACTTTTTTTCCTGGCGCAGTGTTGGTGGTGTTCTCCTGAGGGCCTTGTTGGTGTGGGGGGGAAGGGGGGGGGGTGGGTAAAAAAAAATTTATAGAGCATACCATCTATAAATATTTGAAAACAAAAATACCTCTCCACTCTGTTTTGGTTGTATCCGAAGACCACTTCCTCACGCTTGCTGTTAGGTTTCCAATTATTGAACGTTGTGCTGGGATAGTATCCGAACATTCAACAATTTCCTCGTCATCGCAGAGCGGGTCGTTTATGTTTCCAATGCTTACCGTTACCGGGATAGTTTCTACATACACTTCCTCGATGCTGTCTTCTTGTAGAGGATCCCGCGAAGGATCTGAACCATAACTGGCGACCACGCAACTTTGCTGGCTACCACATATAGCAACTTCCTCAAATTGTGCTGCTGATGATTGATCCGGATGTGATGAAAATATTGTTGTGGCTGCGGCTGCAAGAAACGACCAATATTCAAGATATATTTTGATTTATATAACCTTATTTTAAGGAACTAATGCACTTACCGAGGAGCAAATCGAACGCAGAATTATTAATTCCTTCCGACATTGTTGGAACGGTATTTTGTACTTTCTCCAATCGAACGACCGAAGTACGGATTTGCTTTGTTATGTTTGTTCTGACACTTCAGACGTTTAGCGCGACAGGTAAACTGAAACGTCTTATCAAACAGTAGAGCATCGCTATTGCGAAATCAGACATCGGACGTTTTGTTGATTTTCAATTTTCTTAATATTATGAAAACATATCAAAATGCGTTTTTTAACATAATGTTGATAAGTGCAATAGCAATAGTGTGCATTCATTAATTCAATTTGTTTACATTTGTTACAAAGGACCTTTTGAAAAGTTACGCGAGATAATTAAGGTTAATTATGGTTTGTAATTTAATTATTTTTATTTATTCTATTATTCTGTTGTTTTTTCCCCTATTGGGTCAGCCGGATAAAGGGTGTCCACGATGAAATTGTCACACACAAAATTGATTCGCAAAATTCGAGTTTTCATCCGATTGCCATAAAATTTTCAGGGATTGAGAAATAACTATTAAACTTCATTTTACCATTTTACTCGTATTTTATTTACAGTCCATACGCAAATGCCCGCACCTTGGCCGTAACCCCGGCCATAAGATTCTGCACAACCTGTGAATCAACCGTTTTTTGCATGTAAACCCATACTTTCTTCAGTTCCTCGACTGTATTCACTACCTTAGGTCGTTTAAGAAGGTGCTGCTTCATAATCGCCCAGTACTTCTCGATGGGGTGGAGCTCCGGAGTGTTGGGAGGGTTGAACATTTTCGGCACGAAATTGACCTTATTGTCCGCATACCACTTCAGCACGTCCTTGGAGTAGCGGCATGAGGCCAAATCCGGCCAGAAGATTGTTGGGACGTTGTGGGCCTTCAGGAGAGGAAGCAGCCGCTTCTGGAGGCACTCTTTTATGTACACCTGTCCGTTCATCGTGTCCTGGGTCACGAAAGGTGCACTCCGCTTCCCGCACGTGCAGATGGCTTGCCAAACCAGGAATTTCTTCGCAAATTTGGACATCTTCTGAGTGCGGACATGCTCCGGAACGCTGAACTTATCCTTGGCCGTGGAAAACAGGTTGCCGGGGATCTGTTTGAAGTCGGCCTTCACATATGTTTCGTCGTCCATGATGCAGCATTCAACTTTCGTCAGCATGTTGAGGTACAACTTCCTGGCACGGGTTTTGGCGGACTTGTTCTGCTTCTCGTCGCGATTAGGGGCCTTTTGTACCTTGAACGTTCGAAGCCCAGCCTTAGTTTTGGCCTTCTGGACAAAACTTCGGCTTAGGTGCAGCTTCTTAGGCACATCCCGAACGGAGGCGTTCGGATTTCGGTTGAAGGCCCCAACTACGCGGTTGTGATTTTTGGTGTTGTACGGAATACTTTTTCCTTCACTTCTGGGCTTCCGATCGGTGGTCAACCGTTCCTCGAACCGCTTAATCACTCGTGACACCGTGGAGTTCGCGATTCCCAACGTTTTAGAGATGGAACGATGCGAGAGATCCTTGTTCTCGTGATGAATACGCAAGATTTTATCACGCACGAGTTTTGATCACAGGACTTTAAAACTTGCAGGATGTAAATAATGCACTATGAACTAAATCCACCCAAAATTTCATTAAATTCTACGCAACGGTTAAAAAGTTAGAGCAATTTCATAGTGTGGCAATTTCATCGTGGACACCCTTTAAGCGGCCTTATTCAAATAAGCGATATCAGCGCCAACATTAGATTAGGGCGAATCTGCTTTTGTAAACAATGGCTTTTGTAGTAATTTTCTCTTGAACTAAAAGTTACAAATTACAAATTCAGATTTGGGGAGGGAGAGGGGCTTTTTTTTTTATCTTCTTTATATTGGTTTCTTGTGTTTTTCGTTGTATTTTTCAATATATAAAAAAACTAGTGGTTATATTATATTGGTGCATTAGCACTTTTGGGGGTTGGGGGTGGTATAGTTCCTAACTTAGTAAGTAGGAACGTGGTAGGGGCCCCTGGTTTTTGCACAGCAGCTGTTACACGGAGAAAAAAGTATAGTTCAATCAATAATATTTCATCTATAATCAACTATATTTTTGCATTGATTTTTCGATAATCCACGTGCATGATGGTAACAATCATACATTTCAATTTGATTTAGATAACGTATGCTTGAATCAACAGTAAAATATGGTTGATTCAGCTATAATGTTTGCATTAAAAAAAATGGACAAAAATTGCCGATTTTGCATGGGCTTACCTTCACCCGCACTGACGAAACTACTCATGCAGCATCAATCATAGTAACCCATGAGTCAGCAGATACAATTTTGACAGCTCTATTAGTCAAACTCTAACCGTGATGGCAAAAACAGTGAAGCAACACACCGCCGCGTCGAAAACGGACATCGTGCGGCGACCCTGAGCGACAAGAAGCTCCAGAGGATGCTGAAGAAGAAGACCGAGGGAAAAGTGGCTACATCGCTGCGTGCGCTTGGCCGGAGGTCGGTTCAACCGGCCAAACTGTGAAAAAGTACCTGGCGAACAGGAACATACATGTCAGGAAGCGGAAGTCGCGTCCACTGGTTTCGGAGTTGCAGGCAATGACGCAGCGGCAGCGGCTGAATAAGATGGTCAACTCGATTTTCCCGGTGAATCGTGACGTGGCGGTGGTGATGGACGACGAGACCTATCTCACCCTGGATGGCAACGACTGGCAGGCGTATTTTACTTCCCCCACGAAGGAAGTGAGCTCCGAGGTGAAGTTCGTTTCACACACCAAGTTCTCCAAGAAGGTCCTGCTGTGGCTGACAATCAGCGAAAAGGGGATGTCAAAGCCGCTCTTCATTAGCTCCGGACTGGCCGTGAACGGGGAAATTTATGGTACGAAATGCCTGCCGGAAGTTGCGTCAAGAAATACCATAAGGGCAAAGCGATCGTTCGAGGAGATGGAGCGGCTGAATATCGATGTGGTACCGAAGTCGGCGAACCCACCCAACGTTCCCCAGCTGCGTCCCATCGAGAATTTCTGGGCCAACCTGAAGCGTAAGATCTACTCCAACAATTTTGTCGCGAAAACTGAGGAGGGAATGATAAATTAAACGGAAAAAAGTACCAAAAAAAATGCTACGCGCGTGTTTTTCGGCGCCATGGGGAATATTTCGGTGAACTGGGGGAGGGCCGCGCGCGCGGGTGGGGTTTTTTTTTTTTTATAATTATTTATTAATTTTCTTGGGGGATATATAAAAAAAAAATATTTTTCTTTTTTTTTTTTTTTTTTTTATTTCATAAAATTCCTTTTTTTTTTGTTAAAATTATTATGGTGTTGTTTAAAAAAAAAATATTGTTGTTATTTTGTCAGTTAGAGTAAAAAAAACAAAAAGAATAATAAAGTAAAAAAAACAAAAAAAATATACTTTTAATTGTTTTGTGTGTATTCTCCGTACGTGGAGTAACGATTATGATGTAGAAGGAGATGTTCGCTCATCACCATGAGACACCAAGAGTGGACAGTAATGTTTGCGGGAATGAAAGATATGAAGAGAAAGTGTTCAAAGTTCCGTCACTGTACGGTAGGTTGAAAATTGAATAGGAAGTATTGAAGAATTGAGCGAAAGGGCATGGGTAAAGTAGTACTCGAACCAAGGAGGTTACTTTTGCCCAACATCCCACTGCGGGGTAGGTTGAGGCACAGATACATTTGCCACCTCAACTGGCTGTTTTCATCTGGCCTCTGGTAGTTCTGACCATAGGCATAGTCGGGTAAAATGGTAGTTTTTACTACAATTTTTTTTTTTGTGGGGGGGTTCAATTCAAATAAAAAATTGCATTGAGCTTAACATATTTTGTGGTTGAAACAATAATGTTCTTTTTTTTTGTTATATATATTGTGGTTGTTGTTTTTTTCCCCGTTGTTTTTTTTTGTGGAGACAAAACACCCCCTCGTATATTTTTTCTCGTTGGTCATTTTTACACAAGCAATTTTTTTTGTTTTTTTTTTTTTTTCTTTAATTTTTTTTTCGGGAAATAGCCCATATTCGCTCGAATTCTGCATGTACAATTTGGCATCGTATTTACTTCTTTTCGTGTGGAATTTTGGTTTTTTTGGGAAATTTTTTTTTTTTTTTTTTTTCTATTTAATTTCTTTTTTTATTAAACCCCCCATTTTGGGTTGGCCTGTTTTTTTTTTTTTTATTTTTATTTCCCCACGGGGGGGGGTTTGTGTGGGGGGGTGGGGGGAGAAAAAAAAGAGAGAAAAAAAAAAAGCGCGCCCTGCCTCCGCCCTCTAATTCTTTTTATATCTACCCAAGCAACCAAAAGTTCGAATTTTACTTGAGATGAGAACTCAGAAGTTCACATTTAGTTGAAATTTAGTTCCATGGAACTTTTATGCTGAATAACAAGACACTTCACGGACAAACAGAACTTAATTTTCTTTAAAGTGTCATTAATATTTAAAGGAACTTAAAAGTTCAAGAATAGTTTTTTCTTGCTATTCAACTCAACCTTCAAGTTCATATGTTGATAGTTGAGAACTTGATTTGAACTTCAAAAAATCTCTAACACAAAATTCAATAAAAGTACTAACCCTTCTTTTTTTCCCCGCCAAAATTTTAAAAAACATTTTTTTTTAACTTTTTTTTTTTCTTTTAGAATAAAGACTGTATTCGATGAAATTTGGACACACAAAATAGGCCACCAAAAATTTTTCTTGAGCCCGATTCTTTTCAAACTTTCTGGAAATAAAGTACTACTTAATGGTTAAGTTTTGACATCATTGGTTTATTGAACCTCTTCTCCCAACCCAAATGCCCGCACCTTTGCCTTGACCCCTTTCATCAAATTTTGGGCAATGATAGGACCGACTTGCTTACTTACTTTTAACCACACTTTCTTTAGGTCAAGTTCATTTTCTATCAGTTTTGGAGTTTTAACGAGCTTTGCTTTCATGATTGCCCAAAATTTTTCAATTGGGCGAAGTTCCGGAGTGTTTGGAGGGTTGACGTCTTTTGGTATAAAAACTACATTATTATCTTTTTAACAGTCTAAGACGGGCCGGGCATAGTGGCAAGATGCCAAATCCGGCCAAAACAGTGTCGGGCCATCGTGAGATCTCAAGAAGGGCAGAAGTCGTTTTTGGAGGCATTCGTCCTTGTAGATTTGTCCGTTGACGGTCCCAGAGGTGATGAAGGGCTGACTCATTTTGCCACATCCGTAGATCGCTTGCCAGACAAGGAATTTTTTGGCGAATTTCGACAGTTTCTTCTTCCGCACACTCTCCGGAACGGCCAACTTAGAGGTGGCGACGTAGTGTTCCTGCCCTGGCATTTGTTTGGTGTCAGCTTTAATGTAGGTCTCATCGTCCATCACAATGCAGAACGGTTTTGTGAGCCACTCCCTGTACAGTTTTCTTGCACGAGTTTTGGCCACCGAGTTCTGTTTATCGCTCCGGTTCGGTGCCTTCTGGACCATGTACACATGTAATCCAGAACGTTTCATTGTTTTCTGCACAAAACAAACTGAACCTTTCGCCTTTTTCGCAAAATCCCTGATCGAAATTTTGGGATAACGCTTAAATTGGTTCAATACCATCCTGGCCTTCTCCGGATTTGATGTGCCACGTTTTTTGCCACTACCATTTTCCGCTTGGTTGTCTTACGGTCCTTGAACGTTTTGATCACATGAGATACGGTTGAATGTGCGATTCCGAGCTGTTTTTCGATCCATCGATGAGAAGCGTTTGGGTTTTCGAAGTGAGTGCCCAAAATTTGTTGGCGCACTATTTCTTCATTCGAAGGCATCACTGAAATCACTCAACCGATTTCCACGAAACTCATTACACAATTGACACAACACAATGAAATACATTCAGTTAAAATTTCAATAATTTTTACCCACACGCTAAAAAGTTACGAACAATTGCGTGTGTCCAAATTTCATCGAACACAGTCTTTACACGGAAAGTTCTGAGCAAAACTTTAGAAAATGTAAAAACGATTGTTTATATTGGGAGGTCTGGTGTGTCCGTGAAGAAAGAGAGGACACGTAAAGCTGTGAGCAAAACTTTAAAAAATGTAAAAACGTTTTTTTATATGTGGAGAGTGCTGGGGTTGTGTACCTCGTGTGTGAAAAGACAAGAGAACAGAGTGGGGTTTTCAAAAACATTAAAAAATAACGGCTTATTTTAGTACCATCGTAAAAAACTGTTAGCTTAATCAGCGGTTGGATAGTCATGAAGGAAATGAATATATTTTTTAGCTCAGAAAGTACTGGCACATCGGTCCCAAGCTCGGTCCCAAGCTTAATCCGAAGTAACTCAAAGAAAATCATCATTTTAGAATCCATTATCATATTTTGTTTTATAAATATATTATAAGTGTTTTGCAAAATATGTCACGTTCTGAGCAGTTTGAATCATTCATATATTATAAGATCAATGGGCCAAACTAGTTTTTTCTGACTATGATTAAGCTAAAAATACTTTTTTCACTGCTGCGAGTGATTTATTCCTTAT
Source organism: Aedes koreicus (assembly GCA_024533555.2). NCBI lineage: Eukaryota > Metazoa > Arthropoda > Insecta > Diptera > Culicidae > Aedes > Aedes koreicus. The sequence goes on from JAHHFK020002121.1 coordinate 128,334, forward strand.
AGTTGTTCGTAAAAAACATCGTTCTATACATTTATAAAACACAAACACGACAAGATTCTATAGATAGTATAAAAAACTGTTTAAATAACATTACATTAACCATGTTTTGCAAAACATATTTTGTGACATAAGGATGGATTTGTTGTACAAGATTGTGGTTTCATTGCCAACGAAAAGCACATCGTAGATGCTAAAAATAGACTTTTCAATCATCGGAATTGGTATAGTAAAGAAGCTACAAACCTTTCACGCCAAGGACTAGGGTTCGAATCCCATACCTGGCGCTGTATTATTTTTGTATTAGGTTTTATTTTTTTTCACCTTTTGTTTTATAAGGCTGCACATTTTGTGCTTTTTACGTCATATTAAAGTATGAAATGACGTTAATTGCTTATTAATTGCATGTGTTTGTCATTGGACAGTATTTTCAACTTGTTTATAACAAGCTGTGGTGCTTGGGATCATTCGCCCCTAATAACGTAACTCACACCAATACACCCTCAAATATTCTGTCAAAACAACATAGCGAATCAAAACAAAAACAAAGATACTAGATACTGAAAAGCGCAAGAGTGCGTGGCAAGGCGCAGACTGCAAGGTTTACTTCGGAACTAGGGGTTCTACAACAGTTAACCAATTTCAAATCGCTAGTTACACATTGATTGTTGGCTAAATGGGATGCGGAAAATGAAGCTGTAGCTCAACAAGCTAATTAATATGAAGTTTTTTTTTATTTTGAATTTTTTTTTATCCTGCTTTATAGGAAAACAATAGCCTACCACATCACAATATGTTTCAAACGAAAGAGAAATTGGGACCGATTACCCAAGACATACATCTCCGTCCGAAGACAATTGACCTGAAGACGATGGCAGCCTAATTAAAATCAGATTAAAACTACGATTGAATCTACTGTAAAAGAACATATAAAAGAATTATAGATACTGAAGGCTATATTGTTCTCAACGATAAGGTAACATTTAAAATTATTGTTTTCCACCATAAAATCTATTGTTGATGATGATTTTACAATAGAAATGCAGGGTTGTTATGTATCGTAACAATTAAACAATCACGTTTTTCTCGAACAGTTTGAAACAAAAACCATTTATTTTAATGTCTTTTTACTGGTAAAATTTTCGCTACAATAGACTTTATTGTCTATGAATTATACTGATAATAGTGTCGTTTTAGTAGAAGTATACATGAACAGTATAGTTTGCAGTTCAACAACAAAACTAATTATAAATTTATGGTTTTGTATTGTAATCCTATTGTACATTTTTATTCGGGAAAAGGTTACCCGTTCCGCTTATCAAGATATCCTGGCAAGCAACTTCCGAAATTTTTAAAGTTGCTGGAAGACAATATTGGTACAAAGGTATTAAGCAGTGTCTGATTGATTTTGTTCGGTAAGACTCAGTATAAATAATTGTAATCCTATTTTGGCTACTAATTTGAATTACATGGCTATATTCCCAAACACTCAAACTGAGGAGTCGTTACATAGCGTGATTCTAAATTAATCAAAACGAGGTTGGATTATAGGGAACAAAAAAGTACTAATGCATGGAATCAACGCTTCGAGTAAAATCATAGCATAAACCACCCAGTCCATATGGCACAGTGGTAAGTATCACGGTTTTAAAGAGGAAGACTCGAGATCGAGACTAGCTAGTAAGTATTTATGAAAAATTTAATTTAACTAAGAAAATATCATCAAATTGAACTCAATCATAATTTCATTAGACACAACACTCTAAAAATAAATTTGCGGCAGGATTAGAACAAAAACAGAACAAAAATGTCGAACACAAATGTCTTTTTTTTTTGGTTTTGTTGAGTTCGTTTCAGGTACTTTTAAAGCTGAATAGCATTCTCTACAACCTCTTGAATGAACCTTCTGTAAACTTCAAAGTTTTCTTTAGAAGTTTATAAGAATGCTGCTAGCAGCTTAATCATTGAATGCGAACTAGAAAGTTCGGTTTATTACTTAAAAAGTAAGCTGAATAGAATTCTCATCATAGTCCTCCGATTAGCTGGTTAAGCCAAAAACACCCTTTTATCAGAACTTTTGGTTGCTTTAGTAGCCAATTACCAACCAGCAAATTTAGCAAATCACCTATCACATATTAACATATTACATTTTTCTTCAAAATAATGCAAAAATAAAAATATCCCTATTTTAAAGGGCAATAGTCTTTAAATCTTATTCCAATGAGTAAAAAACGAAAACAAATATTTTTCAGCTGTACATTAGTGTATTACTACGATTTCTTCCTACAAAAACGTTCAGGCTTGAAACACTTCACTTGGTACATTTAAAAAGTATTTTTTCTCTGGCTATTTCGTGATATAAACTCATTCAAAACTTCATCCATGTCCAGATTTTTCGCCTTGTCCTTGTGGAAGTGCAATATGGCCAGAGAATTCAGCCGCTGTTGTCTCATGGTGGAGCGCAAGTATGTCTTCAGTCTTCGAAGTCCCGAAAATGACCGCTCAGGTGTTGCAGAAGATGTCGGAATTGTGTCAAATATATTCAGAAATTTTACAAACTCTGGGAGAAGCTCAATCAAATGCGGTTCTTTCTTGAAGTAGTCAACAATATCTGAGATATTCTCAACACACTTGTCAGCTTCCTTCAAAGTTTGCAAAAACATTTCCCGATGCAGCGGCAAGCGTTCCGGATCGACATCACCCTCATAATTTTTGCTTTTCGTAGTCTCCCAGCAAAAACATTTCAATTTCCAACCGGAACTCAAACGATTCAATTTTTAATCAAGCGTCAAGGGATTCCAGAATCTTGTCGATAATTTCCTGATACTGAGATTCATAAATCTCTTCAACCGAATCTTTTGGCACCCTCCTTTTTCGCGGCAACTTCTGAGATGCTACCTTGGCCGGTTTGCCTGATGATACTCTTGCCCAAACTTGCCTTCAACGTTTCAATCATTCGGTATGCTTCCTTCAGACGCAACGATTTTCTTTGTAGCACCGTATTCACCGTGTTAATGTACCCGAATAATTTACCTAATACCATCAAGGTAACGTAAAAGTCGAATTTCTCCATCATTCTTCAAAACCCAGCAGCTTTTGCACCAGCATCAGAAGCATCACTTTCAGCCAAAGTCGTGAAAAATTCAACCAAAGCGGAATAGTTTGATAAAACAGATGACATGGACACGAATTTGACTGTCCATCTTGTTGGGCACAGAGGTCGAAGTATGGTGGAATCATCTGATTTAATAGACTGGAATTGAGCCGTTTTGGTGAATCCCTGACGAAGTTAATCAGATCCTTCACTAAGTTTAAGGTATCTCGGCAAATATGAATCGTCTTTATGGTCAAGTTCAGAGAATGAGCCAAGCAGTGGACAAACAATGCTCTCCTTTCATCATCAAGAATCTTAGCTTGCACTCCATTTTTGCCACCATCCATATTCCTTGCTCCGTCATAACACGGCCCTCTACAGTTGGATAGCGGCAAATCAAACCGGATAAGTAAGGCCTGTACTCGAAAAAAATGCACCAGACAAAAGTGTTCGCCAAAAATTTATTTTTAATCGGATTTTCTTGGAACTTTCAGGGAATGAATTAATACATCTGGATGATGTTTCGGCATAATTACTTTATTCAATTTCCTTTCCATCGCTGAAAGCCCGCACCATTCCCTTAAGACCCTTCATTACATTTTGTGCAATGGTGGAGCCGACCTTTTTGGTCACTTTCATCCATTCTGTCATCAACTCCAGCTCGTTCTTAAACACCTTGTACGATTTTCGAACTTTGGCCTTCATTGTGGCCCAAAATCTTTCCACCGGACGAATCTCTGGTGAATTTGGGGGGTTGGCGGTTTTTGGTACAAAAACAACATTATTGTCACTGTACCAATCCAACGTCGATCGCGCGTAATGGCATGATGCCAGATCCGGCCAAAATAATGTCTCGCCTCCGTGGGACCGCAGGAAGGGCAACAGACGCTTCTGGAGGCACTCGGTGCGGTAAATTTCGCTGTTGATGGTACCCGTTGTGATGTACGGTTTACTCAGTTTACCGCATTGGCATATGGCCTATCTTCATCCTTATGTCTTCCGGAACATCGAACCGTGATTTGGCAACGTAGAACACCAGCCCCGGTATCTGCTTTGCATCTGCCTTGATGTAGGTTTCGTCATCCAAAACCACACACATCGGTTTCGTTAACCACTCTCGATACAGCTTCCTTGCGCGGGTTTTGGCCGCCGTGTTTTGTTGATCACGCCGGTTCGGTGCCTTGCGGACCTTGAAGACACGAAGCCCAGCTCATTTCATGGTTTGCTGAACGAACCAGGCGGAACACTTTGCCTTCAGAGCCGCGTCGCGAATCGAAAGGTTCGAATTACACTTGAAAGTTGGATTTTCCATGACGGCGCGCAAAATTCTCCGGCGATTTTCTTCTGGTTTCGATGACATCTCAATTACCAATGAACCGATTGTTATGAAATTTTGCACATGTAAACAGTTTACTCCAAACTTATACCTAGATTTTCATCAATTTTCACTCACGGACAAAAAAGTTACACACGGATAAAAATGGTGCATTTTTTTCGAGTACAGGCCTTAGCAGTAAAAAAGAGGTCTAGTGTTGCGGGAAATTTTGTTTCATAGCAAAATATCCAAAACAAATTGTGTTTTCTACAGCGTATTATGCTCCAAATTATATGCGCAATTATTTTTATGGTGAATGTTGGCTGGATAAGAGCCGAAAATTAATACGCCTCGGAAATTATACGAATTTACAACAACATAAATCAAATTTAAAAAAATACATTCGATAAATTAATCATGAATTTCCTGAAAAGTGCTTGGAATTGGATGAGATTATCTAAAAAAATGCCGAAATGAGTCTCCGATCTACAGTTTATTTGCATACCATTGAAAATTTGATGCATTTATTTTTCTACATATCAATTATTTCTCATATTTCAATATGGCGATTGGAAAAAAATCACAGTTCTGCCATACAGCCAATTTTTCTTCGCAATGACTATTATAAAACTATTTGGTCTTATGGTGACTTTCTTCAATACAATGTTTCCGTTTAATGCATTTACTGGAGGCAAAAAGGTTTTAAAATGCTTTTTCAACTGACCATAATAAGATTATATCAATGAGTCCTAAAACGGCATTTCAATACAGCATTTTACGAGTTCATAAAGTCGAAATAAAACCTATGATGGGAGTAAAAGGTGTAGGATCTCATAAACCTGACTAAAATATGAAACCTATTGGCACCTCTTGGTGCCATAATAAAACCAAATTGATTTCAAGTGGCTTTTATAAAACATTAATAAAACTTAATAAAGCAGGATGGTGGGCTCCAGAAGAACTTGCGGTCAAGAAAGATTCACCCCCGCACTAAATGTACCATGTACAAAACGCTGATAAGACCGGTTGTTCTCTACGGGCACGAGACGTGGACGATGCTCGAGGAGGACCTGCAAGCACTTGGTGTTTTCGAACGCCGGGTGCTTAGGACCATCTTTGGCGGCGTACAGGAGGATGGAGTGTGGTGTATGGCTATTTAAATAAATAATAAAGCAGGATGGTGTTAGCAATGCTACTTGGGAGTAGACCTAGTGCACTATCACCTCAAAGCGGTCCCTGAAGTACTTGGGGGTTATAATCGACGACAAGCTGTCCTTTATCAGCCACGTCGATTACGCCTTCAAGAAGACCTTCACGGCCATATCGGCATCATCTCGCATGATGTCCAATAGCTCGGCGGTTCAAGGGAGCAAGCGGAAGCTCCTGGCTAGTGTTGCCTTGTCCATACTCAGGTATGGTGGGCCAGCGTGAGTCACCGCGTTATGTACTAAGAGCTACCTAGGCAAGCTGAATAGTACGCACAGGCTAATGTGCCTTAGAGTGGCGAGCGCGTACCGCACAGTGTCACGCGACGCAGTCCACGCCATAGCGGGAATGATGCTCATTGGCATCATCATAAGAGAGGACGTAGAGTGATTCGATCAACATGGTGCAAGAGATTTACGAAACACCACTGGAGCTACATCTAATGGCAACGTGAATGAGACAACTTCCCAATTCCGGGGGTTTTGGGAGGGGGGGGGTGGGGGAAAAGTTAAGTTAATTTCCTTGACGTAGATCCTGCCAGGCCATGGCTGCTTTTGACAGTACCTGCGGAAGTACGGGCACGCCAAGTCCTTCGCATGACCCGGGTGCGTGAATGCAGAGGAATCCACAGAACATGTGTTCTTTGCATGTCCACGCATCGATGGTGCGAGAAACGACATGATGACCGTGAACGGCTGGGACACAACTCCGGATAATCATGTCCAGAGGATGTACTAAGACCGGGACATCTGGAACGCCGTAAGTTCAGCGGCCTCCCAGATTGTCCTAGAGTTTTTAAGATGGATGTCGCAATGACCTAACTACTAAGTAGTTAGATATATGTAGTGGGTGTTCAAAGCACAATAATCCCTCCCTGAAGTAATACCCAAAGGTAGTCCCTGGGGGACCGTGCCTAAAGGTTGTACGGAATCAAATTGCACCACTTTTAAATGGCTGTAACTTTTTACCCGTTGGTCTATTGAATTTTTGGGTGGAATTAGTTCAATGTGTATTTGTTTGCGCTGTGTAAGTTTCACTAGCAGATGTGCAATCGTTGCGAAGATGGAGTCGGATGAACAGCAGCGGCGCAAAGAAAATTTGCGAAAGTACCTCCAAAAGCCGGATCTTTCTCATCGTGCCATCAGCAGGAAGCTGGGGATGGTACATTCTACGGTGTCTCGTGTTTTAAATCGATACCACAAACGTTTGACCATCGATCGGAGAGAGAAAAGTGGCAAAAATCGATCTCCGTATAGTGTTAAGGGTCACAAGCGGGTAGTTCAAGCTTTCAAGAGGAATCCCAACAGTTCAGTTCGAGATGTGGCGAAGAAACTGAATCTAACGGCGACTCCGGCAGCTTCCGGGGCTCCAGTTTTTCACTGTTCATCATAAATTCGATGTCCTTGAGGACGTTAGAAAGCAAAAGATGTCAAAGTTTGCCAAAAAATATCTAATTTGGCAAGCAATTTGCTCGTGTGGAAAGCGGACAACTGGAACGGTCAATGGGCAGGTGTACCGTCTACTTCCTCTTCTGAGGTCACACGATGGTCCTACGATTTTCTGGCCGGGTTTAGCCTCGTGCAATTACTCGAAAGAGGTTTTGGAGTGGTACAAGGCTAAGGAGGTCAATTTCGTGCCGAAGCATCTCAACCCCAAGAACGCACCGGAACTGCGGCCAATTGAAAAGTACTGGGCCATCATGAATCCTTGGAAACTTTGGAAACATCCTAAGGAAGTGAAATCGGAGGAAGATATGAAGAAAAAATGGATTGCCACGCAAAAAAAAAAAAAGTTGGTCCAAATGTTGTACAGGACCTTGTGAGTAGGGCAAAGAAGAAGGTTCGTGCATTTGGATATGGAATTGAAATTGAATAAAACAAACATTAGATAATATTCATAAAATGTTTTATTTCACTTCCTGAGAGTTTGAAGATGATTGGTTGAACGGGCGATATTTGCCGAATATTTGTGTGTGTGTCGCAATTTGATTCCATACACCCTTTAAAGGCCCGAAAAAGTGTACTCACCATAAATCCATTCCAATACACCGCCTGCAGTGCTACGATGTCAAACCTGCAATCCTTTAGCACCTCGGACAGTATGCGGGTGCCTCCCACGAGAGATCTGAATTTCCACGTACCGAGTTTCCAATCGCTACTCCTGTTTTGTCGCTGTGGTCTTCGCCCATTGTTCCGGTCCGTGTTTTGCTGTTGACGTTCCTGTGCTTGCTTGTTTTCCGACTGCCTTGCAAGGACTGAGGTCAACCCCCAAGCTCTCCGGAGGGCCATAGTGCACAGTTGAAATTAGAGTTCCAGACTGGCACATGGAGAGTGAGTCAGCTGCCCTTTGACATTGGGAACAATCGCTGTTTTGAGCCGCTCCTGACATGGAAAACAGACGCACGGGAGTTGTTTTGGCATTTCCTCCAGAAACAGTGTGCTACATAGCTTAGTTTAAGCGTTAAGTTATAGGTTGGCTGGATCAAGATTTAGTAATACATGGGAGTCTCTGGAGTCAAATTTATCTTCGAAATCCGTTAAATTGTAAACTAATTAGCGTAAATGTACCAATAGTGGCGCATTTAGTAAAGGCTGTATTCGATGAAATTTGGACACACGCAATTGTTCGTAACTTTTTAGCGTGTGGGTAAAAATTATTGAAATTTTAACTGAATGTATTTCATTTTGTTGTGTCAATTGTGTAATGAGTTTCGTGAAAATCGGTCGAGTGATTTCAGTGATGGCTTCGAATGAAGAAATAGTGCGCCAACAAATTTTGGGCACTCACTTCGAAAACCCAAACGCTTCTCATCGATGGATCGGAAAACAGCTCGGAATCGCACATTCAATCGTATCTCATGTGATCAAAACGTTCAAGGACCGTAAGACAACCAAGCGGAAAAATGGTAGTGGCAAAAAACGTGGCACATCACATCCGGAGAAGGCCAGGATGGTATTGAACCAATTTAAGCGTTATCCCAACATTTCGATCAGGGATGTTGCGAAAAAGGCGAAAGTTTCAATTTGTTTTGTGCAGAAAACAATGAAACGTTCTGGATTACATGTGTACAAGGTCCAGAAGGCACCAAACCAGAGCGATAAACAGAACTCGGTGGCCAAAACTCGTGCAAGAAAACTGTACAGGGAGTGGCTCACAAAACCGTTCTGCATTGTGATGGACGATGAGACCTACATTAAAGCTGACACCAAACAAATGCCAGGACAGGAACACTACGTCGCCACCTCTAAGTTGGCCGTTCCGGAGAGTGTGCGGAAGAAGAAACTGTCGAAATTCGCCAAAAAATTCCTTGTCTGGCAAGCGATCTGCGGATGTGGCAAAATGAGTCAGCCCTTCATCACCTCTGGGACCGTCAACGGACAAATCTACAAGGACGAATGCCTCCAAAAACGACTTCTGCCCTTCTTGAGATCTCACGATGGCCCGACACTGTTTTGGCCGGATTTGGCATCTTGCCACTATGCCCGGCCCGTCTTAGACTGGTACAAAGATAATAATGTAGTTTTTGTACCAAAAGACGTCAACCCTCCAAAAGATCGGGGTTTGCCCAATGGGAAATTTGGGGGAACATGGAAGCAAAACGTTTTAAAACCCCAAAAAGTGGAAGAATAAACTTGAACTAAAGAAAGTGTGGGTAAAAATAAGTGAAAATGTGTTTTTTTTTGGGAATTTGTGGGGGGAGGAAGGGGGGGGGTTTGTTGGGGGAGGAGGTAATTAATCAATTAATTAAAAAAATAAATATTATGTATTTGTTTTTTTTTATTTATAAAAAGGGATCAGTCAAAATATATTTTTGTTATTTTTTGTGTTTTTTAATTACTTTTCGTCATTGATGATTCAGGCTTAATCTTAAATGATTTTCAAACATATTCGCGATGTTAACTTTTAATATTGTTGATCCATCTTTAAAGTGTCTAAAAATAACGTCTTTTGCTATTAGAAATGGAAAGTATCTAAAAAAAAGCAATTTATCTGGCTATCTCTTTGTACCTATAGTGGTGGCATGGTTCCTATAGTGGAGGTATCATGTACCAATAGTGGAGGCAATTAAAAATCATTAATAAGCCTGAATAAAATAAAGTTGAGATGATTGATTGACTGCGAAATTCACTTCCAGTCAACTGTTAGGGGACGTGCATAAATTACGTAGGGTAAAAATTTATCATTTCCAACTTCCTTCTTCTGTGACATGGATGCAGCGTCACGTTAAACAAACGATCTGTTTAACCAGAATAGTCACGTTTCTCGCCCTACAAAATATAAAAATTTACAATATTAATAGACTCTTCGATATCAGGGGCTGTCCATAAACCACGTAGATCGATTTTTGGGGATCTCAAACCCCCCGCCCTCCCCCCAGTAGACTTTACACAATTTTCGAAATTTATATAAATCGTAGACTTTTGCCACACATACCCCCTCCCTCCTTAGAGTCTACGTAGTTTATGGATAACCTCTTAGAAACGAAGGAATAAAACGATCGTAATGTTTACGACACCAACTGTGTATCTTATTTATTTACTGCGTAGGAATTCACCGTCATGACGCAATGGTCTTTGACTGCATGTCTAAGATATAAAATATAACAAAATCAACTTCATGTGAAATAAAAATAAAACAAAAATTCAAATTTAGATCTTTGCAGTTGCCAGCTTAATCCTTCCACTTCAGTTTCAGCGCCTCAAGTAACTTCACTTTCTGCTGCTTTTGCTGGTTGATTTCCTTAAGCTTACTCTGCTTTCCCTTCTCTTTCTTCTTCTTCCGTAGCTCGGCCTCTTCCTGTTTTTGCTGTTTCAGCTGTTTAGCTTCTTCCTGTCGACGTTTTCTGATTTCTGCTTTCTCCTGTTTCAGCTGTTCGGTTTGAACTTTCAAACGCTCCCTTTCCTCTACTCTGGCTTTCTTCCTCGCTACTTCGTTCTCCTTCTCTTCCTGGATGCGATAAATTTCTTCAAGCCGCTCTGATGATGTCAATACCGGGTGGTATGTTCTTTTGTAATTTCTATGCCTGTTGCTCCGGTGAGGAGTTGGTGGAGTCTGAAGCAGTTCTGAAATGCTCATTTTACGACCTGTACAGCTTTGTTCATTCCTTTCGCACATTACATTGGATGGTATATCGAATTGCTCCTCAGCCTCGAAGACATTTTCGCCAACATCCTCGACAAATGCCGAATCATCTCCAATGTTGTCATGCAACGACAGTGATTCCTCCTGATTATCACTTCCGGCATCAATGTTCTGCGAATCGAAAGGCAACAGCAACATCTCATAGAGCTTTTGAATGACCAATCCTTCTTCAGAAATCACAGATCCATTATTTAGTCCATTTATGCGCTCTCTGCCAATGCAATCTATCGCAGCTTGGATGGTAGACGTTGGAATGATAATTGAATCTTCCAGCACAACTGCTCCTGCAGCAAGCTGGAAATCAGGAAATTCCTCTTCCGGTGCTGCCGCACCCGGATTCTGTTCAATCGTCTCGGCAACGTCAGATGCTTCGGGGTTCGGTTCGTTTTGCGGCGCTGTCTTGGCGATGCACTTCTCATAATCAACGTTATTCGGGCCAAAAGGGAAAAGACCGCATACCCTGAATCCATTCACGATGCTGGTCTTTTTGATTCCCATCTCCATTGCTTTTTGCAACACGCCAGGAAAGTGCTTCAACGTCAGAATTTCTCCTCCGTGTTCCAACCGCCAGTTTGCTACAGCACTCATCCAGGCGCTCTTGAGTGGCTTGAATATAGCAACATCAGCAGGCTGCGTAATCCTGGTAGTATTTGGATACAACGCAATTAGGATGATGCCCAAATCCAAACATAACTCGGCCACCTCCGCAGCCATATGAGAGGAGTGGCCGTCGACGAAGAATAGCACCGGGAACTTAACCTTTTTCTTCAGCAGGAATGGGTAAAAAACATTCCGGATGTATAACATGAAGTTGATGGCGTCCATCCAACCTTTCAGGCTTTTTCCGATGCCCCAGTCTTTCGGGAACAGTCGAAGGATGTCAGTAGGAATGCGCTGCATCGGAAGAATGACACATGGAGGAACAACCGATCCGTCAGCTCCAAATGTAAACATTGTGGTTATGTTCTTGTGACCGTCGGCATGCTCGCACTCATAGACATTTTTGCTGCCACGACTAGCGAGCACGGCTTTCGTCTTCGGATGTAAGAAGAACGACGTTTCATCGCCGTTGTAAACTCGGGATGGATCCAATGTTGCGGCCATTAGTTCCTCTTCCTCTAGATAGGATGTCAGTTTCGCAAACCAACCACGAATGTCGGCCTCTGTTACTTTTGCGCTGGCGGAGGATACTGATTCAGGCGTTCGGAAAGTGATTTCATTGTGACGGCGAAGGAATCCCTTCATCCATTTACGACCTACAACAACAAAATTGTTAGTTAGTTCTGTCCATTTCTGGTGTTCTGGTACACTTCTTACCTGGAACATTGTCCGTGAACGGATTGGGCCGAGAAACGATGTCAAAGAACGTTTTAACTTTGTGCAGCAGTAATTCTTTTACGATTGGGAATCCTTTCTTCTCCATAACAATCGCAAACTTCACAAGTTTTCGCTCCTCATCCTCAGTCAGCACTGTTTTTGGTCCTTTCCGAACTTTTGTTGTCCATTTGTCACTGAGCCGGTAGCGAACGGTAGATTGCGGAATTCCGTAAGTCTTACACGCTCCGTACAATGTCTTCTGTTTCGAGGTGACTAATTCCATGCAGCGGGCGATCGCCGCTTCATCGTATTTTGGAGCAGTTTTCGCTGACGAATCCATTCTACAACAAGTTTAGATCATGTAGATGCGTATAGTTAGTGAATATTTATTATATTTACCCGTTTTCACACCAAAATCGAGCAAAATCTTCAACTTTTTTGCGGCTTGCGCTGACGGGTCACTTGTAAACATTGGAGTAGCACCACTATGGGAACATGTGTGTTTTTGGTGCCAATAATGGCACAACGGGAAAATTCGAGGAAAATTGATAAAATGTTGTAAATATGAACTGAATTTGACGAAATTGAATGTATTTTAGTCTGTTGGAGTTTAAGTGATAATGTTTACATAGTTTAACAACAATCTATAGTGTTAAGAAAAATGTCAAGTTCCTTGTGAAAACTTAAGGAATGCAGTAGAGCGTCTACACTTTTTTTTCGGGAGTGTTTTTCTTGGTCGTTATTTTATGAAAACAACCGATTTTTAGCTCAAACGCGGCCTTTAAGCCAAGTTAAAGATTTGTAATTGATTAGTTTGTGTAATTGCATTCTATTTCCTAAAATGGATGCATTTTATACCAATACAACCACTATTGGTACTACCTCCACTATGGGTACACTTACCCTATACAATCGAATCTCCAAAAAAAAACTTTTAGGTTGTGGTTTTGCAAAACTCCCCTTTATTCCCCCGAACAACGGAACCCAAAAAAATCCGCCCCGGCCCCGCCGCGCCGGCCGCGGCCGCTGCGTGTGGAAAAACCGGCCGAATGAGGAAAAATAATTTTTACATGGCAATTGCTCATGTTACACAGCAATCGGAATCGGACCCACTGCTGTTACTTTGGTGGCGCGAACGGGACAGGGGGAACAAAACAGAAATAACTGAAAACAAGTAAAGTGCAAGCAAAGTTGGCTTTGCGTTTTAAATATCTCCAAAGTGGCCGGTTCAAACGAAGAGGCAAACACGATTCGAGGGAGCCGAGTGATGGAAATCAGTCGTCGCAGCCGCTGGATGTGTGTGCTGGGTTTTAGAAGAAAACTACTTTCACTTGTAATTGAGAAAGTTTCGTAACATTTCCATCAATAAACATAAACTATGCGCTCGTTTGTTTGTGCCGCACACTTGGAACAGGGCTGCCGGTTGCTGGCCGCGCATCACGGCGGCACAGGCCGCGGCCAGCTTGGATTTCGGTGCAGGTGACCGATGCAGTTGTTTGTCGGTAGGAATGTTTTGATGTTGATGTTTAGCCAGAAGCGTGAGAGTTGGTTGGGAAAAACTATACCGGTAACTTGTGCAACGTCACGCCATGCCATGGCCGCTGGTGAAAACCAGTCACACTTCTTGTTGGAATTTTTTTTTTCGCTTCTGTGATGGTCGTTTCATCGCATTTTAGCGATCTAGAGGTACTTCCACAGCTATTAATTGAGAGTTTTCAGTGGTTCCTGGTAGTCAGTCTTCACATTAGTTCAATCATACTCATAGGGCATAGGCGTAGAGTATCGAGGAATCGTCCTTTACGAATTTTTTTATCCCCGGTCTAGGTCGAACTCGGACACCTTCAGAATGGTCTTGCTTTGTAGCTGCGCCTTCACCAACTGAGCTTAGGATTCTCTCATTTAGTATCGAATATCAAAAATTGAGTTGAAAATTTTAATTACTCGCATTGCCAGCCAAACAGAGGTTGAAATTCAGAGCTCAGTGACGACTAAAGCTTGAGTCATTTAATGTCTGGACGCAAAAAAAAACGGATCGATCTCGGTACCCTGTTAATAAAATAAAAATGATGTTAAGGTCATTTATTGCACTTTAAAAAAAATAGCGACAGTATTATTTCGATTTGATGTTGATTAACCCTCAAAGATTTCTTAGAATACCACTCATCATATTTTGGGCAGTCTGTTGGCAAACCTTAGCTAGCTCTATCGGCCATTTTGTTCCACCATCTCTTCAGCACTGTTGGATCCCGAGTCAGCTTTCTGCTCTTATTCAATTTCTTTTTGAGACCTGCCCAATATTTTTCAATTGGGCGGAATTGAGGGCAGTTGGGTGGATTGCTGTCCTTTTACAGGTCCATTGTGAGCTTTAATGTACGGAATAAAAGGGTTTGTTTTCAAGCACTTCTGCTTGTACATTTAGAAATCCACAGTCTTGTTTGGCACGAAAACCTGGGTTACCTTGGCAGATCATAAGCTATCTTGTGAATTTATCGTCAGCAACGAATTTGAACTTGCTACGGACATCACCTCGACCAGAGGCTTTATAGAACTTTCGTCCGAGAAGCTGCTCATAATCCGTCTGAGTGGGAGTTGGGGAGTTGTAAAGGGGGTGGACACCCAAAATAAAAAAGCAAGATTGTAATGCAATTTCGCATGATTTTGTTTCATTTCTCGCTGTGGATCGTAACTTGGAGAAAAAATGCAACATTGGCTGTGGGCAAAAATGCAACACAGCAATTTACTTTGAAAAATAAAATGTGTGCGTGAGGTTGTGCAGTGGTATTAGTTGATGTGCTCACAAAAATAAAAAGTGTATCATTCAGAACCGAGTTTCGAACCTAGGCCGTCGGCGTGGTGACTCATGATGTTAACTATTTGACCACGATATCAAGTTGAGAGGGTTGGAATAGAAACCCTACAGTTGGTTCGCTTGGCGAGGCACTCAGCGGTACATCAGTGAAGGAAATGGATATATTTTTCACACTTGCATGGCTTCGTTTAAAACGCCTTGTCGATGATCAGTGAAAACAAAAATAGAACACTTGACGGCAGAATTCCAACAGTGGGCAACAACGTTGCGGCAATCCGGGGGTATCAACTCACCCATATTGAAATGTTGGTGATGATTGAACAAAGACCCATCGGTTGCTTAGACTGTCGAGGCACTAAACGGGACGGCGAAATTTGTTTCGATCTATTTGTGTCTGCCAGCCGGTTGCATACATTTGCATGGCTTCGTTTGGACCATAAAACGCTTTGTGGATCAAGATGGGCAAAATTGCCTTCCCTGAACCATGTGGATTTCTCAAGATATGATTGCAAAAACAGCAATTGCATTTTTTGCCACCTTTTCAACTTTTGGGTGGGCAATATTGGCCCCTCCCGGAACCACCGGAACGACCCCGGGGGAACCTGTAGTAGGGGCCAATTACGATTTTACTCGAAAGCATGCCGTGCAGCAGCTCTATCTTCATGATTTTTCGTAAACATGATTTCGATGGACTTGGGAAGGCCATTGGCTACATTAGCCATTCCCTGGATCGCTGGAACGGCCCTCGGGAGAACCTGTAGCAGGGGCCAATAACAATTTTACTCCAAAATGTGAATTATAAGATTCACTAGCAAGCCTGAACCAGCTTCCTGGTAGCATCAAGGATCAATTTATTTAGCTTTGGTTCGGATATGCAAGAAATAATTTGATGAAGTATAGGGAAGAGTGGGTTTTATTAGTAGCGAGTGCGTCCTCCGTTCGCATCAAGAAGAGCTTCAATCCGCCTTGAGATGGAGCTGTAGAGGTTTTGGATCACGTCTACAGGTATTTTCACTCGTCGATCAAAGTTTTCTCCAGTTCCTTCAAAGACGAAGGTGGTGGGAAAACATTGCCCTTGCTTCCAATGTTGACCACAATGGTTCAATAATATTAATGTCCGGTGACTGAGCAGGCCACTCAAGGTGATCGAAATCACTTGCGTGATCCTCATACCACTTCTTGATGGACTTCGCTGTGTGGATGGGAGCGTTGTCATCCTGGAAGACGCCGTTCCCATCTGGGAAAATGGATCGCATCATGGGAAGCACCTAGTTGAAATTTAAAAATAATAACTCTTTGTAGTGTACATATGTCACCAACAGTTGAAATACCTGTTCATCCAATATAGTCCTGTAGTGGCGAGCCTTCATTTTGCTTTTTACAGCGACAATTGGACCAACCCCATGCCAGGAAATCGCGCCCCAGGCCATTACCGATCCCCCACCATGCTTCACAGTGGGAAGCAGGCAATCTTTGTCGTACTCCTCTCCAGGAGAACGCCACACGTAAACCCGCCCGGTTGTTGGGAAGAGCGTGAAATAGGATTCATCTGAATAAACTACATTCCTCCACTGGGCTTCTGTCCAAGCGGCATAGAGCTTACACCAGCGCTTTCTCTTCTCTGCGTTGGCTGGAGTTGTAGGGGGGGTGGGGATTGCGCCGGCCCCGCCGGGGGGTTCCCCGTGGGGCGCTCCGTGGATACTGTTTTTGTTTATGTGGTTTTTTGGTGTGTGTTGGGGGGGGGGTGTTGTTTTTAGAGGCGATATTTTTTTCTGCTTTATCAATTTTTTTGTCCGCCGCTGGGGGTGGTCAACCATTCTTTTGTCTCCGTCGTTTTTTCTTGTGGGGTGTTTTTTTTTTTTTACTCCGCCATGATTCGACAAACGGTGGTTTTCGAAACGCCGACTATTTTGCACGTTTCGGCAATCGAAGCTTCTGCCTCTCGCGCACCAACGATCCGGCCACGTTGAAACTCGGTAAGAATCGTAGCCATCGTGAACTGTGTTATTTCGAAAACTCGCGTAAAAAATGAGCAAAAAAATTGACAGTTCAGGTAGCTTGTTTACATGTTTTGTTATTTCGAAAACTCGCGTAAAATATGAGCAAAAAAATACGTGTAAAAAGGATTTGGTGTAGAACATTGCATCATGACGTCATTTGACAGTTCAGGTAGCTTGTTTACATGTTTTGGAGTAAAATCTTAATTGACACCTACTACAGGTTCCCCCGGGGTCGTTCCAGTGGTCCAGGGAATGGCCAATGTAGCCAATAGCCTTCTCAAGTGTATAGCAATATGTCAAAAGGGCATATAAGCTTTTGTAAACAAACTTTTTACTCAGCCTTTTTTCTCGCCAACCAAAAACTGCTCATGCAAAAAAGAACGTCATTGTGGAGGGTAAACATCCCCCTATCTGTTAATAATCTGGTTCTGCGAGAATTAATTCGCAATAGATATGAAAACAATACGAGGTAATATGAAACAATACGGACCAAGAACGCGTGGTGAACGTGCGAGTCATATATTTGAACTGATTTCGGTAATATAAATTGATCTTGACCCTGCTAGCCAAATCACAATGTGAGACGGATTATCAAAAAGCTTTTCCGATCGTCCACTGTGTTCGCTAGCCTAACGTGATGATGTTGTGATCGTGTATGGAGTACAATGTTGTAGTGTGCGGTAGTCTATTGGCATGCTATTGATTTCACAACTAGTACATCTCAATTTACGCATCACAAATTTACAATTTACACTAAAGGGTGTCCACGATGAAATTGCCACACTATGAAATTGCTCTAACTTTTTAACCGTTGGGTAGAATTTAATGAAAATTTGGGTGAATTTAGTTCATAGTGCATAATTTACATCCTGCAAGCTTTAAAGTCCTGCGATCAAAGCTCGCGGAAATGGAGTCGAAAGAACAGCTCGTGCGTGATAAAATCTTGCCCACCGATCGGAAGCCCAGAAGTGAAGGAAAAAGTATTCCGTACAACACCAAAAATCACAACCGCGTAGTTGGGGCCTTCAACCGAAATCCGAACGCCTCCGTTCGGGATGTGGCTAAGAAGCTGCACCTAAGCCGAAGTTTTGTCCAGAAGGCCAAAACTAAGGCTGGGCTTCGAACGTTCAAGGTACAAAAGGCCCCTAATCGCGACGAGAAGCAGAACAAGTCCGCCAAAACCCGTGCCAGGAAGTTGTACCTCAACATGCTGACGAAAGTTGAATGCTGCATCATGGACGACGAAGCATATGTGAAGGCCGACTTCAAACAGATCCCCGGCAACCTGTTTTTCACGGCCAAGGATAAGTTCAGCGTTCCGGAGCATGTCCGCACTCAGAAGATGTCCAAATTTGCGAAGAAATTCCTGGTTTGGCAAGCCATCTGCACGTGCGGGAAGCGGAGTGCACCTTTCGTGACCCAGGACACGATGAACGGCTGCTTCCTCTCCTGAAGGCCCACAACGTCCCAACAATCTTCTGGCCGGATTTGGCCTCATGCCACTACTCCTAGGACGTGCTGAAGTGGTATGCGGACAATAAGGTCAATTTCGTGCCGAAAATGTTCATCCCTCCCAACACTCCGGAGCTCCGCCCCATCGAGAAGTACTGGGCGATTATGAAGCAGCACTTTCTTAAACGACCTAAGGTAGTGAAGACAGTCGAGGAACTGAAGAAAGTATGGGTTTACGTGCAAAAAACGGTTGATTCACAGGTTGTGCAGAATCTTATGGCCGAGGTTAAGGCCAAGGTGCGGACATTTGCGTATGGACTGTAAATAAAATACGAGTAAAATGGTAAAATGAAGCTTAATAGTTATTTCTCAATCCCTGAAAATTTGATGGCAATCGAATGAAAACTCGAATTTTGCGAATCAATTTTGTGTGTGGCAATTTCATCGTGGACACCCTTTAGGATGGTGCTCCAACAGTTTTATTTAATTTCTGAACAGAAACGTTTTTCAACTACATTGTTTTACAATAAGTGAATGGATGTTTAAGTCTTCTAATGTGGGAAGTCGAATTTATTTCATTATGCCTTCAATTTTGCGAGGTATTCACCCTTCACTTCAAACATTCGAAAAAAAATTATCGTGCTATTACTAATAATAATACTAATAATATAATTATTTAACCGCCACAAGTTATCCTCCGGTGGTTTCTCCTTTATCCTTACTTGAAAGCTTTGTTTTGTTTGTATTTCCAAAATTTAAATTTGTTCGTACCTTTACTCATCTTCGAAAGACTCCCCATCAGGGATTTCGCTCCATTCTTCTTTCTATAATTCTTCAGCTTTTATTTTAAGTTTGTTTTTATCGCTAGCTAACTGCGTCCAATTTTCCCTATTCATTTGATTATATCTATTGAGATCCTGAAGCAATGAGTCCTTCCATGTCATACTAGGCCTACCCTCTTTTTTTTTTTTTCTTAAAATTAAGTTTGTATGCCAACTGTATAGGATGCCTTTTTTCTCTTCTTAAAACATGAACGTAACAGCTAACTTTTCCTACTCTAGCTCTTATATTTATAGTTTTCCCTTCTAGTATTAAATTTTAAATTTGAAGGTTTTCTGCAGTGAATAAAAATGGTTTTTAAAATAAGTTTCTCATAATTTGCCATTGATACTCTTCTTTTTTTTTTTGTTAATCTCCTTTTTTTTTATATAAAATGGGGGGGGTGCTGGCTGTTTTTTTTTTTTTTTTTTTCAAAAAACAAAAAAATATTTATTTATTAACAAAAAACCACTGTTCTACTTGTCAAAAATGTATTTCTACATCTTAATCTGTTTGTGGATTTTCTATCTTATGTTGATGCAATACAAACTCCTAGTTATTTTATACTATTATGAACCTTGAAACATTTTCCATCTAAGACTAGTTCTGCGGGATTGTGTGCCTTATTATTTGGATATCTTAATAATAATTGGCATTTGTCATAATTTAGTTCTAAGCCAACATCTGCTTACTGCTCTATCATTTCCCAACGATTACATTCCATTTCCTCCTTAGATGTCGCAATAATTAATAAATCATCTGCAAAAGCTAGTAACAATGGTAATTTAAGGCAACGTACATCCATAAGCTCAAGTTTCATAATTTTACTTTTCGTATTCAATCTGGTATAATCAAATTAAATAACATCGGCGACAAAGGGCATCCCTGTTTAATACCTTTACCTCTTTTAACTTCACTTGACCGTTGATTATTCCATAGAATTCTAGTTATTTCATCCTTCATGCAAGCTATAACCGTATCTACTACTCTCGGTGGAACATTAAGATTTAATAGGATGTCCTTGAGATTCGGGACCTTAACCGTATCAAAGGCTTTTTTTTTCAAATCTAACGCTAATACATATACACCTTTTCCAGCATTCCAATATTCTTCTAATATTCTTTTGGTTACAAAAATATGATCAACCGTAGATCTATTTTTTGTAAATGCTGCTTGGTACAAATCTGGTTCTCCTGTGTATTTTGTAATTTGTCTGGCTATCCATTTTGCATAAATTTTATACACCACACTGTAAATAGAAATACGCCTAAAATGATCTGCTTCTGAAGCATTTGTTTTTTTTTTTTTTTTGGTATTGGAATCTGAGTTGTTTTTAGCCAGTCACTTGGAAGTATATTATCAATGTAAACTTTCTGAATAATTTTAATAAGAGCATCTAATGTCTCGCCATCTGCATTTTTCAGGTACTCCATTAGGCAGAAACAGACGTCTGCTGACTTGCCGTTTCATGAGCTTCTTATAATATTTAATATTTCATCTGCTTCTGGGGGATTTGTTAGAGGAATAAAATCGTTATTATCACAAAATTCTAGCTGCTGTTCCTCACTGTTTGGGAGCATTTGTTCCCAAACTCGAGAACTAATGTTCTATTTTTGCTCTTAATGAATCCTTTTAAGTAGACATGAGTCTTTTTTATGCGTTTACCTATTACAAAATCATTCAAGTTGCGGAAAAATTCTTTGATCTCTTTTTCTTTGTGCTCCTTGATAGCTTGGCTCTTGTTTCCTAATTTATATTGGTTTGTTTGCATGTCAGGGTGTTTTTTCACTAATTTCAAGCGATCAAAAAGCTTTTTTCTCTTAGGTGAAGAAGGTGTTTTAGCTATTCCAATAGTCTTATTTGCTTCTCTTTTAATCCTTTCCACTAACTCAGTATTACAATTTTCAATCGTATTTGCTTCAGTATTGGTTTTAATTGGAGCTAGGTTCATCTGTTCTTGGAACTCTTTTAATATTCTTAGGTATCTTGAGTAGGTCAATGTTGATTTTTGTCGGTTACTTTTTTGACACCTTATTACGAACGATTTTTTTTAAAGTTTTAAACCTACTACTAAAAGCTTCTGATCTGAGTTGGAGTGAGTCCAGTAGCCTTTCATGAACTTAATTTTAAAGTCTGTTGGTGGTAGTATATGATCAATCTGGCTCTGTCTATTATCACTTCTCCAAGTAATTCATGTGTCTTTTCCTATTTTCGACGATACATTTTACAGTCGTACTGTGTGCAAAAACATTTTGAAGATTTCTCCATTCACATTACACTTTTCATGTCTTAACAAATTCCCTATCAATTTCTCATCCTCTTGTAGCCTATCCTTTGGCCCTAGTTGTGCGTTAAAATCCCCGATTACTATAATATGCTTCTTGTACTTGGCTGCTGATGTTACTTCGCTTAGTTTGCTTTAAAAAGAGTTTTGGTTAACATTCGGAGCATGAACATTAACAATAATCAAAATATTATTTGTAACTTTCTCTTTAATCCAGATCATACCTTTTCTTACTATAGACTGTTCCAGAAAGCACACTTTCAAAATAACAAAAAAAGTCGTGTTTCTTTTAGTTTTAATAATTTTATTTGGCAAATCATATTTGTATTTGTGTTTTCTATGATAATTTACTCTCGTTTAATCAAATTATTTATTCATAGCCACGACTCCTAACTTTTCCTCGAACATGACCCATTAGCTTCTGCACAGTGGTACTTCCCACCATTTTGACCACTTTTGGCCAATCTTTTTTAAATTTTTGGATGTCGTCCGCTGGTTTTATGAATTTTCGAAGCTTTGCTCTGGTTAAAGCCCAAAAAGTCTCGATTGGCCGTGCCTCCGGGCAGTTCGGCGGATCAATGTCTTTCGGCACGAAACATACATTTTGACTTTTGTACCATTCTAAAGTGTCCTTTGCGTAATGACATGCAGCCAAATCAGGCCAAAACACTACTTGACCTTCGTGCTGCCTGATCATCGGCAATAATCGCTTCTGGAGACATTCCTTAACGTATTTCTGAGTGTTCAACGTCTCCGTTGAGATGTACGGACTTGATGTTTTACCACACTCGCATATTGCCTGCCAAACCATAACCTTCTTACCGAGTTTTTCGGTAAAAATTGCCTTCTCCGTTTCGGGGATGTCTTTGTCTTCGCTTACAGTATAGAATTGTGGTCCGGGAAGCGTTTTGTAATCTAGTTTCACATACGTTTCATCGTCCATTATTATACACCCAGAATTTCTACACAATAACGAATTGTAGAGTTTGCGGGCCCGTGGTTTCACGGACGCGGCCTGTTTTGGGTTCCTTTTGGGTTTTTTCTGCTTCCGGTATGTGTTTAGCCCAAGTCTTTCTTTGGCACGCATGACGTTACTCGACGAGGTCCCTAGTTTTTTTTTTTTTCGCAAAATCCCGAACGGAAGTCGCTGGTTTTCGCTTGTAGGCATCCCTGATCTTTTTATCGATATCCGGACTAACAGGACCGGATTTCCGACCACTCTTCGGCGCATCTTCAAACGTACACTGTTCTCTATATTTTCGAATCGCAGATCGTACCGCTCCGACGCTTACACCCTCTTCCTTGGCCAATTTTCTCAAGGAGAGTCCGCTCACAGTGCACCATTTGTGCATGATACTTTTTCGTTGTTCCGGAGTAAGACCGCGCATTTTGATAGGTAACACAAAGCTGAGCACTTTTTTGATGCTATGTCATTCAGAAATCTGCAAACAAAAGGACGCAGCCAAAACATGTTGAAATATTTCATTATATTCAAAGTAACCATTAAAATAAGGTGTGCTTATACTTTCTGGAACAGTCGTTAGCTAGAAGCTGATAACCCTAATTTTCAAGTTTTTCCTAATTGCAATTGATAAGCCCCTCGTCTTACCTACAAGATTGTCCAGAACGTGCCATGTATAGTTTTTAGTTAAAATTTCATCTCCAAGTGAGTTAACCTCTTGCAATGCAGCTATAACAATATTATGGATGTCGAGAATGTCATCAATTTCTTCTCTCTTATCTAAGTTTCTACACCCTTTAACATTCCAACTAGCTACCCTGATTAGTTTGTCGTTTGGTTCTGTTGCATCATTTGAGATAGTATCATCTTCATTCCTGTCTTCTAGAATTATGGGCACTGGTTGATCCTCTTTAGTATTTTTATTCTTTCTATTGTCCTTCTTTTTTTCTCTTTAACTGATGTTTTGCCTGCTTCGGTACTTATTTGCTGTTCTTCAGCTGAAGTTACTCCTATCACTATTCCTGTACCTGCTTTTGGGACTTTGTTTGCAACATGAAGTAAGTTATCTACGGCATTTTCGGATCCTCCTACTACACTATCTTAATGATTTAGTACTTCTCCTGTGTAAAAAATTTGAAGTGTACCATTTTGCGAATAAGACTCATTTATGTTGATTAAACTTCCATTCTGTCCGTATACTCTAAAAGTTTTTCTAAACATTTAGAAATTGCCATTAGAGCCTCATGTCCTAGTCATAGACCATTTTTTGTCATTATATTTACCGTTGTTACAAAGTCCTCGTTATTCTCCCTGGAGTCTATCAAAAAGACTTCATATTGTTCTCTATTCTGGAGGATGTAATCTGCAATATACTTTCGAAGTTTGTGCACATTTTGATCCGACATGAGATAATTACCTGTCACTCTCCATCTAGAACTGCCATGATCAAGCAATTACCATCTCTTTGTTTTTTCTTAATCTTTATCCCTCCCTGATTATAAACATAATTGGTAAATTATGTTTATAAAAAGCTTCATTTGGTTTAACATCTACTTTATCCCAAGCTAAGCTCCCTAGTGTATCTGTCCATATTACTCTCAGTAATTCTTTCTGTGATACAACCACATCAAAATGTATCTTCCCTTGCTTTAACGTGAGCCACAATCTGATAGGTTTTATTTTCTTGACTCCTTCTGTGACACCTACTACCTAATTCTGACTCTGATTCCCAGTAAATAATTAAATCATTGTGTAACTTCAACGCCATTTAACCTAGCTTCCTTACAATTCCACCCTCTTTAAAACACCGTACATGTTGACCCTGAACTTTCATCTCTGCAAACATTGATTCCACTACCTGACTTACTTTGTTGCTTGCTGCATTCTCTTCTGCTGTCAGTTGTCTAATATTTGCTTCCCTTAGCGCTCTGTCATCGTCTTCTAGAATACATACTTCCAGTAACTCATCTTCTTTGTCTGAACTAAATGACTTTATGGACCTTGACTTCTTCTGTACGAAAGTGGGTGATTCGTTCACATCCAGCTAATCAATGCAAAACTTAAAAAAAAATTATTCCGATCATCTTCAAAACGTTCTGGATCTGTCCCGCGTAGTCTACTAAAAACTCAAGTGTAACTATCCTGTCGTTTTGAAAGCAATTCGACTCACCTTCACAGCAGACCTGTTGATTATCCTGTAATATTATCTCTATCAAACTTGATCAATTCAATCAATAATTCTAACCTGAGCAAGTATTTACACTACTGATTGAATGAAGCACTCACTCTAGCAAAATTATGGTAAACGAAAAATATCGGACTAGCAAACAAAATTTTTAATGTAAATCATCCACTTCCGATTCTTACACATATTAACCCATTACTAAATTTTAAACATTTGCGCATTTTTTTCTTGTCCCATCCTGTGATTTTAAATTAATGCATTGAAAGTCACGCAAATTCCAACTGATTCAAGTAAACGTCAAGGAATATTTGAGTTATTAGCGTTCTAAGTGTTTCAATTTTTCGTGACGTTCACCATTTTTCAAATTCTTATTCGTCACTCTACCCATGTCGTAAGAAGTAGCCTACGTCAAAAACATAAATTGATCTGGTCTTGTGAAACATAGAAAATATACGGAATCTTACAAATTGGATGGATAGAGGACGAGCTAATAAATTCACGCATTTTTCTCAAAAGTCGGGTCATCGTCATAAACCGAAAACCAAAACAGCTTTTTCGGAAGGACTCAAACATCACGACCGCGGCTCAAACATTCGGTGTGAATTCTGCTTTTATGTTGTTGGCGCCAAAAAATGTTTCCAAACGCTCAAGGCACTGTTGACCTTCCCATCATTGTTTTGATGCTGCCATCGCGCATCGAGCGTCCAAAATTATCACCACGCCAGCGCCAACATATATATATATATATTCACCCGGAGGGCAGCGAGCGGTTCTGGCTCATCTTCTCGATTACAATTCCGAACCTCCAGCAGCATCAGCGCCGTGTCAGCAGATTCCAACTCCTCCGACGTGGGGAACATTTTAGCGCTTCTCATAGTGGACGGTTCGATTGTATTTGTGCGTGACCTAGTTTGCGACGGGGGCCACCTTCCATTCCAGTTTACATGCGACGACAAGCGATAGATGATGATGCTCCGGCCTACGACGCATGTTGATCCCCCAATCGTCCCCCAGTCGCTGTTTTTCGCTTCTCCTGTGCTCGGTGGGAGATTATTATATCAAGCGGGTGATGCTTTCGATCCGGAATTCTGGCCTGGTGTTCTGTTTAGATCGAGTTAGATGCCAGCAGCATAAGCACAGTTGGAAATCTTCTGACGAATATCGTAAATTCCGAACATCTCGACTGGATCTGCCGTACAGTGTACTGCTGGCTCATGGAAAGCCAGTTCGGACTCGCCTACATCAATAAAAACAGCAGCTCCGGCTGTTGGGAAGTTGGGGAGCGGCATCACACACAGGTTTTCACAGTATTCTGATCGGTCGACCAACTGGCGGCAATGGCGGGGCGATGGAAGGGAGGGCCGATAGTACGCGTTCTCGGCTTTCCACGCTCCATTTGATTGCAAACCCCGTAACGGACCCAAGCACGATACATGTAGGCCAGTAAATTTAAAGATGGCTTCACACGGTTCGTTCCGATGAGAATTACTCGTACATGTCCTGCTGCTGCTGCTGCTGGGGCCGGTCTTCAATCGATGTGTTATGTGATTTACACGACGTCCTTCTAGTGCCGGTCGGGTTTAATTTTACATTTACCGGTTGCGAATCGCGGGGTATCTTTGCACCGACTCTAGGTAGGTGTTAAAATAGCACACGTGAAAATTTAATAGATACGTGTGATTTCGACCGATCTGAATACACCGAAGTCACAAGTTTGCGTTAATGTTAAGCCTTTTAAAAATCGTCGGAGCCTTGACAAATTTAGATTTGTTAGGATCTAAGTAATATTATCTAATAACTAGTAATGAATAGGTATTTATACATTTCCAATACTTTCAGCAGTTCAACATTCTTTTTGAAGGGACATGATTCTATTTTCAGATTTTCATTGCTTTCGAAAGATCGCCAATTCGGCTCGCCGATGCTGATCAAACATTTTGAGACGAATTCTTTAGAATGCCTATCATCAGAACCTCAACATACGATATTTTTGGAAGAAATTGAATTTGTCAGGAATTTAAGGATTCGCAATTGGTAATCTAATCTAATCTAATCTAATCTCACACTAACGCAGCCAATTCTTGAAGGCATCCTGGAAAATGATGGTTACTTGAATACATCATTTTTCTTGTCATCCTGAACGCTCCTCACTGCGCCAACTGCGTAGTGTGTGCCTTCGGTATTTTTTTTTAAGAGATTTCCCAAGAAATAGAACGATTCAAAAAAGATCTAAAATCGCTCTACTACTCTGAATCAAGGGAAGGAAGAAAGCGTGGACCTCCCGTACCAAACGCTTCCATGTAGAGTTAAACAGTGTGATTTATTTGTTACTATATATCGTTGGAAGCATAGATGCTAGAAAGATTAGTTTATGCTCCTTTAACCTATGTGTGAACTCTTGGCATTTGAACCAAAAGCCTGGCACTGAATTTGCCAAGGTTATAGCACCTTATCTCTCTCACTGAAATGGTAATTGAGATTGAATTTGAAATTTTAAATTTTCATCATTATACTTACACATTAAGTCGTTATAAAATAGTCTAATAATACAATATGCATTGAGATTCGCTCTCTCTCTCTCTCCCCCTTTCTGTCTCTCTCCCTCCCCCTTTCTGTCTCTCTCTCTCTCCCTCCCTTTCTGTCTCTCTCCCCCTTTATGTCTCTCTCTCCCTCTTTCTGTCTCTCTCTCTCTCCCTCTTTCTGTCTCTCTCTCCCCCTTTCTGTCTCTCTCTCCCCCTTTCTCTCTCTCTCTCTCCCTTTCTCTCTCTCTCGCCCTTTCTCTCTCTCTCTCTCTCCCCCTTTCTCTCTATCTCTCTCCCCCTTTCCCTCTCTCTCTCCTTCTCTCTCTCTCACAGAGTCTCTCTCTCTCTCCCTTTCTCTCCCCACCCCCTCCTCACTCTCTACCCCTTCGCTCTCTCCCATCTCACTCTCCCTCCCCCCTCTCTCTCTCTTACCCCCCCCCTCTCTCTCTTACCCTACCCCCCCCCTCTTACCCTCCCCCTTTTCTCCCCCCTCTCTCTTACCCCCCCCCCCCATTCCTCCCTCTCTCTCTCTTACCCTCCCCGCCCCCATTCCTTCCCCTCTCTCTCTCTTACCCTCTTGGAAGAAGAGCCATGTTTCACAAAGAGCGAATGCATCACAACCGGTATTGTGAGCTAACAATTTGAAAGATTCCAATTTAGGAACAAGACTTCGACAATTCATCTGTAGAACAGTGATCAAATCCCCGACCTCATTTGGAAAATTACCCATCGAGAAGGAAATGATTGCTGCAAGGAGGGGCCACTTTATTGTCAATTGCTTAAAAAAAAGTCTTCACTGTGGGAAGCATTGCCAAAACAATGCGTTTGAGAGGGTCAGAAATTATAACGAGGTACTTGAAGATACCTTCCACAATAAAATCGAATGAGAACAGCCTAGTTGAGGAAAGGGCTTCTGTTCTTAAAATCGGGGCATCGGGGGTTTTGGATGTCCCCGGAAGGGATGGAAAGTCCTGGGTGTAGTTAGCACTACGGACGGAAACCAGGAGGAATTGGATTTTCCTTTTTTCCATCTTTCCTGATTTTGGGCTCCGGCTCAGCAACTTTCCGTGGGCGGACACGTCTTCGTTTCCGTGAAGCACCTTCCGGAAAACTGACTGATGTTCCCTCTTCAGCCAAATCAAAGTCAGACTCGTCGTCTGACAGAGGAGAAAAGGGATTTGTATTGGCATTGGGTGATGGTGAGGCTTTTTTCACCATTTCCGCGAAAGATTGCGCGGAACGCTGTTTAAGCGAGCGTTCTAATTTTTCCCCGCGTTGTTTGTACGCCGGGCACGACGAGTGAGCATGAGGAGGAGTACCCCTACAGAAAGCGCATTTTGGTGTGCTGTCTACGCAGGCGCCATCCTCATGTTTCTCCCCGCAAATTGAGCAGCGTGCCTTATTGCCGCAATGGGAGGCCGTATGCCCCATCTGCTGGCAGTTTTGGCAGATCATGACCCGAGGTACAAACAACCGCACAGGTAGTCGAAGTAGGCTTGGATGTGTAGTTACGGACAATTTTTTCGCACCGAGATGCTACACTTCTCACTATCTCTGCGTGTTCAAGAATGATTTAGGGAAGGTCCATTAATTATGTCACGCAGTAAGGGGAGGGGTGGTTTGGGAAAACGTGGCAATCCATACAAAAAATGTTGAAGGTCCATACAAAAAAAGTGAACAGGGGGGGGGGGGGGGTTATAGAAAGTTGCGGGATATAATTAATGGACGTTCCCTTAGTTTAAGATCAATAGTTACTTTTGTAATCAAGTGTTATCCGAAAAAAATGGATCCCGAACAAAAATTGTAGAGCCAAAACACAACTGCTTCCATTCATTAGGATTATTGTTGTATGGCCCATATTTGATTTGGTGGAAGTGAAATATCCTGTCACAATTAAGGTGTGATGGAAATTGGTTGACATAGCCCCTGATCCCAGTTAGGCTCGACTTGTTTCATAAAGTCTAATACCCTACCATGATCGTTTTGCCAAATTGCGGGGGCCCTGGTACCCCCTTTCCAATTTTTAAATTCCTTTGATTAAATAATACTCCACAGCTGCAGAATATATCAGTTTCAAATTGGACAAAAACGACATTCTGTAGAATGAATTCTTCCAATTTTATTTAGGTGATACCTACTCAGACAGCGACCACCCGCAGGGCTCTTCGGACAAGATAGTAAAAACCCCCCGGAGTCTCTTTTTAATAAATATTAAGAAATTCGGGCGTTTATACATCTGTTTATAATTCTCCTGTTGTTTGCGCTCATGTAAAGGGCGATACGGTCAAAATTTGGTCAATATCAACTTGACGTATTTCTTTCAATTTTGCATTTAAAAAACCTGAACACCCCTCATTTTGAAGGTGTGTGTGTGTAGAATGTTGCTCCTATTTTGATTTTGGAATTCACTCTTCAGTTGTCAAAATGCCGTCCAAGCAAGAAGAGCAGCGTATCAAAATTTTGCTCGCGCATCGCGAAAATCCGAGCTACTCGCACGCAAAGTTGGCAAAATCGCTAAAAGTTGCCAAATCAACCGTTACAAATGCAATTAAAGTGTTTGGGGAACGTTTGTCGACAGCCAGGAAGTCTGGATCGGGGGGAAATCGAAAACCGGAAGCCGCTGAGACGACAAAGAGAGTTGCCGGTAGTTTCAAGCGAAACCCTAACCTATCTCTCCGAGATGCCGCAAATA
The DNA here is from genome assembly GCA_024533555.2 of Aedes koreicus. Lineage (NCBI taxonomy): Eukaryota > Metazoa > Arthropoda > Insecta > Diptera > Culicidae > Aedes > Aedes koreicus. The sequence goes on from JAHHFK020002121.1 coordinate 158,129, forward strand.
AGCTGGGTGTATCGTCTACAACCGTGCATCGAGCCAAAAAACGAGCCGGACTATCGACTTACAAGAAGGTAGTGACTCCAAATCGCGATGATAAACAAAATACGACGGCCAAAGCGCGATCCCGGAGGCTGTACACGACGATACTGACGAAGTTTGACTGCGTGGTAATGGAAGACGAAACCTACGTCAAAGCCGACTACAAGCAGCTTTCGGGACAGGAGTTTTATACGGCAAAAGGAAGGGGAAAGGTAGCAGATATGTTCAAGCACACGAAACTGTCAAAGTTCGCAAAGAAATATCTGGTTTGGCAAGCCATCTGTACCTGTGGCTTGAAAAGCAGCATTTTTATAGCTTCCGGGACTGTCAACCAAGAAATTTACGTGAAAGAGTGTTTGAATAAACGTCTGCTGCCTTTCCTGAAGAAACACGGTTGTTCCGTACTGTTTTGGCCGGATTTGGCATCTTGCCATTACGGTAAAAAGGCCATGGAGTGGTATGCCGCCAACAACGTGCAGGTGGTTCCCAAGGACAAGAACCCTCCCAACACGCCAGAGCTCCGCCCAATTGAGAAATACTGGGCTATTGTCAAGCGGAACCTAAAGAAGACCAAAACACTGCTAAGGACGAGCAGCAGTTCAAGGCAAACTGGCTTTTTGCGGCGAAGAAGGTGGACAAGGTGGCTGTACAAAATCTGATGGCAGGGGTCAAGCGTAAGGCCCGGCAATTCGGATTTGGAAAAGTGGAAGCCCAACTGAATATTTTTCCTGAATTTTATACTAATTGAACTTGAAAAAGAAATTTAATTTGATTTTTTAAATAAAGGATTTACACGCGTTTTCCTTTGAACAAATTTTGACCGTATCACCCTTTATCCGTAGCGTTCCTGTTTGATTCTAGCATGGACATTTCCCCAATTTTATATTTGTGTTCTGGGAGCACTCTGGGGGACTCCAAAATGGGGTTAGAGAAGAGGTGCTCCTTCCCGCGACCTATTTTCTTATCGGGGGGTGGGGGATTTATTGGTTGGCTGGGGGAAGCCGAGATCCGGGAATTTTTTTATGTGTGTAAAAACGCAATTTTGTGGTTAGGAATATGTTTTATTCATCAATAAGAACATCAATGGTTGAATTAAGTTAATGGTCTTATCTATTTTAGTTTGTTTTGTGAAAATACGATTTAAGAGGCAAATGTTATTAATGCTTTCATCGGACAGTGAGGTTCGCTTTTTAGAACAGATATTTCTGGAGTTCGAAAACATGTGCTCGCTATCGGTTGACGTCGGTTTGATTGATTTTAAGCCGCCGAAAATGATTTCAAGATTCGGGCTCAACTTACCATGGAGCTCTAAAAGTGACAGCTCTTTCGCAATTACTTTTGAAAAATCAATCATTGCCGAATCAGTCTGGGACGGGTTGGCATATTCCTTTATAGCCGATTCCAGTTCATCACGCATGCTCGATGGTGTCGATCCTGAATCGTCATGCATACAGGACAATCCAGCATTCAACTCGGCAGCATCATCATCGGTCTTTCTTTGGCAGTCTTGCAACAATCGAACTCCCAGTTCCTTGATGAACTTAATCATTTGCGTTTTTGATGAGCTTTCCAATTCTGCTGGCACTAGCGTTGACAACGAAAGACCTTGAAGGAATTTCAGCGCTGTTATTATTTCCTTTTGGCGCCGTTCATTGAATATTTTCGTGATTGCATCGAAGAGGTCGTTTCCAACATTGGAGTTACTTTTCTTAAGCCTCGAATACAAGAAACTCAAGCTGGCTTCCGCAGACAGTAAAGTAGCATCTCGTCTTCCCAATGCTTCCAAAGCGAGTCTGATTGGCTGAAGAGCTTCCTGAAGGTTTTCTGCAACCTCGAAATCACTGTCCTACATAAGACCTGAAAGGCCTATTTCGGAAAGTGTCTCTTTGATGCAATCAAAACCGTGAATGAAGTGCTCCAGCATTGTTTCAGTCAAGTTCCAACGAGTTTTGACGTCCACACACAGTTGAAGTGGTTTATGTAACATTTTCGTGATTTTTTTTTGAAGCAGTGCATTCTTAACAGGCGATTTTCAAAAAAAATTCACGACTCTTCGAATACGTTTCAGAGACTCTCCAAATCACGTGGTGTACATGTCTATAATTGAAATAAATTAGCTGTTTTCTTTATTATGAACATGAACATTCCAATATATTTACCCGAAGAACCAACTTCATCATCGTGGTTATCACTATCCGAATCGTCGCTTTCTGAATCCTCATTTTCAATTGGTACCGGTGGCTGATCCTTGTACAGGACATCGCGAACCCCCAAGTGAATCGCATGGTTGTAAAACTAATGATGAAGGTAATCCGACAATCTTCCAAACTTCGTCATCACTCGAGCTCCGTCAGTCGTTGATGCTACAATGTTTCCACCCTTCGAATTTCCTTGACCATTTCCAAAACCTTGTCAGCAGGTAGTGATCCACGAATTTTGCCGAGACCCAGGTTGTAGAATGATCCGTCAGCGAAATGGCCATTCGCGTTTAAGTAGCGCTTGTTGCTTAGACTTGTCTAGTCGTACAAAGTGAGACTAACCAGTTCACCGCTATCGATACGCTTCACTATTTCATCCCGCGTTTGCTGCTGAGCGTATCCATAGTATTCGGCGACCAGCTTCATGACGGATGTATTCGACGTTGGCAGAGAATATTTGGGTTTTGAATCCATGTCGTGTTTGTTCTTCATGTGCCGGAGCAAGCCACTGGTCGAAGAGCCCTTGTACGACAAAATTTGCTCGCACTTCCGACATCGTGCTTTTTCTTTGTCATCCGCAATTCTATCGAAGTGTTTTCAAATGTCAGCCATGCCTTTAAAATAATTGGATGTAAGGCTACATTAGCACTAATTTTGTATTACTACTTACTTTGATGTAACGGCAATCCGAAATTATTCAATGAACACAGAAGCAGTAATCAGAGAATGAAAACAATGTTTTGAATGGTAATGACAGCTTGCGTCGTATTGGCGCGCACGCGTGTGTGTGTTTGTGTGTTCAATGTGTAGGCAAAAAATGTGAATGCCTACTGAACCAACACAAAAGGAATGATGCATTGTCATGAATGATGTATAACATCGATGTAGGTACGGTAAATATGTATGTTGGCGTTGTGTGGGTTATATTGAATGCGCGTAAACGGTACACTGAAATTTATTGGGAAGTATCAAAGCGAAAAAATATGTAATAAAAGTGTGTCCTGGGGATCGGGGGTTTTGGGGACGGTGAAAATCTTCCGGGATGGGGAAATTCCGAATTTTTAAGGTCCTGTTTTTTTGGGGTACGTATCCGGGTTGTATTAACTTGTAACACCAAGTGAAAGGGGGGAAATGAAGTAGTGGAAGGTGCAAAAATTTCATGTGGTATTCTGGGAACTGTCTTGGGTTGTTTGTTCGGGGTGTGTCGGTTGTGGTGGGTGATGAATTTGTGGATTTGTATTTTAGTATTTAAAATGGAATGATACACTGAAATTTATTGGGAAGACAAGGAAAAAAAGTAGGGGGGCGGGTTTGGGGAAATGGGGGCGGGGTTTTTCGGTTTTTGGGGGGGGGGGCTTTCTGAAAGGAAGGGAGGAGGGGGAGAATGGGGGCGTGTGTGTGTGGTTGTGGGGGGGGGGATTTTGGTTTTGGATTTTTTATTTTAAGGATGGGTTGTTTTTTTTAATCAGTTCGTTTATTTGTTAGGCTCAGGCGTGTGTAACACTTTACGGAGCCGATATTCAATATTGTTATTAACAATGTATAATTTTTCAATTTTAGTAAAGTGGGGTGCCAATTACTCGTGGCTAGCTCGAGGTTAATGGGTCACATTATTGTTTGGAAGGGGCTAGGCAGGTAACTTATTTCAGGTATTTGTTGCTGCTCATGGTTGCGACATCTTCCAAATCCTCGGTCTCTGTAGTCCCTTACTGGAACTAAGCTGCAGATGGGTGACCACAGCTTGCTGGGCAGGTACAAGTAGCACGGAAACAAAAGGATAATATAACTGGGACACAATGGCAGGGAATTTACTAGAGTGCAAGGGAGGGGGTGATGACATTACACTCTTAGATCAGACAAACAAAGGAATTCGTAAATCGCTTGCATGTAGGGAAGATCATGCATTCCCAAAACATCTCTTACTTCGCGGAAGGGTTGTCTACCCCGGGCCACAAGGGTATCCAATAGTCGTGCTCTGGAGGCATCATTACCCGGGCAATGCCAATCTCAGTAATTAATTGATGATCTATCATGATTTATACATCGAATCATTAGCTCAATACATAAAGCTTATGTTCGTATCATTAAATGTGACAAAATTTGGAAAATGTAGGAGTTTTAGACCTATTTCCTGTTTGAGCTGTTTAAGACAGTCACCCCTGATTAAGCCCCTAAACCGATTGGCGGGAAATTTTGTACGCAGAGGTTTTTGGAGCATGGGGGGGGGGGTCTTATGATAGTTCGAAACACCTTCCTCCTCTGGAAGGGCGGGCTCCCATACGAATGAAACACAAATTTCTGCATAACTCGAGAAGTAATCAAGCAATTGGAACCAACCCCCTCTAGAAGGGGAGGGTCTCATACCAATGAAACACAAATTTCAACCAAACATGAGAATAATCCAGGCAACTAAAATACAAGTTACAAGTGGGACACAGGTTCGGTATCCCTTCCAGCACTCGAGAGAAACCGTTACATCACTGCGGTTAGTGATGGAAGTGAATGAATCTGGAATTCCGAAGTATGGAATCAAAGGCCTTTTTGTTTTCATGTTTATGCCAGACTTTGATGTAATACATGGTAAATATTGATACGAAATTAAAAAATGGATTCTTAAATATAGCTTTTTTCAGGTTTTCCACCTGACGATATGCACGGCGCCCTATTGGGTGTGGTGAAAATGAATACAAAATACATATTCAACCGGATTTGTCATCATATGACAGTTCCAAAGAACTCTAAAGTTCATGCTTGGCATTCTCGAATTCGGTGTTCGTCAAAAAGACAGGACCTTAAATTTGACTCTCGATTTTCGAATGAATTTTTTTTTTTTTTTATAAGAGAGGCTTTAAATTTTTAAGAATTCATTCGCCTCTAAGAATGAAATTCCAACAGACATTAATATAAAGGGTGATACGGTCAAAATTTGGTCAAGGGAAAACGCGTCTAAATCGGTGAAATCGTTTATTTAAAAAATCAAATTAAATTTCTTTTTCAAGTTCAATTAGTATAAAATTCAGGAAAAATATTCAGTTAGGCTTCCGCTTTTCCAAATCCGAATTGCCGGGCCTTACGCTTGACCCCTGCCATCAGATTTTGTACAGCCACCTTGTCCACCTTCTTCGCCGCAGAAAGCCAGTTTGCCTTGAACTGCTGCTCGTCCTTAGCAGTTTTTTGGTCTTCTTTGGGTTCCGCTTGACAATAGCCCAGTATTTCTCAATTGGGCGGAGCTCTGGCGTGTTGGGAGGGTTCTTGTCCTTGGGAACCACCTGCACGTTGTTGGCGGCGTACCACTCCATGGCCTTTTTACCGTAATGGCAAGATGCCAAATCCGGCCAAAACAGTACGGAACAACCGTGTTTCTTCAGGAAAGGCAGCAGACGTTTATTCAAACACTCTTTCACGTAAATTTCTTGGTTGACAGTCCCGGAAGCTATGAAAATGCTGCTTTTCAAGCCACAGGTACAGATGGCTTGCCAAACCAGATATTTCTTTGCGAACTTTGACAGTTTCGTGTGCTTGAAAATATCTGCTACCTTTCCCCTTCCTTTTGCCGTATAAAACTCCTGTCCCGGAAGCTGCTTGTAGTCGGCTTTGACGTAGGTTTCGTCGTCCATTACCACGCAGTCAAACTTCGTCAGCATCGTCGTGTACAGCCTCCGGGATCGCGCTTTGGCCGTCGTATTTTGTTTATCATCGCGATTTGGAGTCACTACCTTCTTGTAAGTCGATAGTCCGGCTCGTTTTTTGGCTCGATGCACGGTTGTAGACGATACACCCAGCTTATTTGCGGCATCTCGGAGAGATAGGTTAGGGTTTCGCTTGAAACTACCGGCAACTCTCTTTGTCGTCTCAGCGGCTTCCGGTTTTCGATTTCCCCCCGATCCAGACTTCCTGGCTGTCGACAAACGTTCCCCAAACACTTTAATTACATTTGTAACGGTTGATTTGGCAACTTTTAGCGATTTTGCCAACTTTGCGTGCGAGTAGCTCGGATTTTCGCGATGCGCGAGCAAAATTTTGATACGCTGCTCTTCTTGCTTGGACGGCATTTTGACAACTGAAGAGTGAATTCCAAAATCAAAATAGGAGCAACATTCTACACACACACACACCTTCAAAATGAGGGGTGTTCAGGTTTTTTAAATGCAAAATTGAAAGAAATACGTCAAGTTGATATTGACCAAATTTTGACCGTATCGCCCTTTAGAAGAAGATATTGAAAAACTTGAATTTAGTTACCATGATTGGATATCTATAGGCAATATACAATATCACACTAATCATTCATGTCAGAAACTCGGATACGATGATTCATATGTTTTTATTACTGGTGAATGCGTTCGAATAGAACAAATTTTAGGGTATGGCATGTAGGTATGTAAGGTAGCCACCATCCCTTCTAAGACCTTTCCATGTATGCAGCTCCACTCAATAGCAAGATCAAATTGAGTAACCGGGTAGCATTCACAGTAACGCTGTATGAAGGGCCAAAAACGGTGGTGCGGCCCCGTAAGCAGAGACACTTACGCGAAACCCGCGGGAACATAAGATTCTCCTTGCAACGATACGATCCAACAAATCGAATATCCCAATTCGCAATACTTATTAAGCTTTCTACGGGATGGCTTGTTAAGAAGGGCGCGTCACTCTCACTGAAGCTGTTGGAGTGATATTCACAGCATCACAAGCGGATCGGTAGGATAGAGAAAATGATACTGTTTGTTCCCTCCTAGACGCCGGTTGTCATACCACTCCATTGTCCAATTCCGGCTTGAGTGATACACTGATGCTCCCTCCCTTCACAATATATATTCAATGTCATATAATAGTATACAAAATATACTATTATTGTCATATAATAGTATACAAAATATATAGTGAATAGATATTATAATGAAAAATAATATAACAATTCCATTTTTGAACCTGAAAGTTGAAATTGATTTAAAATCATTTTACAAAACTTGGAATATCCATGGATGAACTGAAATAATATAGTATATAAAGAACAGTAAAGTATCATAGGTACTACAGTGATTTTAATGAAATAAATTTTAATGCAATAATATCACATCATTTAATATAATAATATAAAATAAAAAAAAACGGACGTTATAATGTAAAATAATAATACGAGCAAGCCGGTAGAATATATATCCTTAACTTAATTGCCCAAATAACAATTCAAATGTAAATTGGTTTTATACGTGTTTTATGGTAGTTTATCAAAGCATTATGGAGATCATCTAATTTTAACAGGGAATTTTAAGGTGATTAAGGGGTTTTAATAGATTAACAGTTCTTAAGAGTGATAAAAGAACACTTGAAGAAACCTCCATCATTTAAAAGTGTTATTCACCTTATAAGTAATTTTATAAGATACTTGATCCCCCTCTCAAGACATCGTTTTGCAACTTTCATAAAACCTGATAAAAGTTTTGAAAGAGTTTTATGACATTCTTCTTTAAGATGAATGTATCTTGAAAATGCTGCCATAAAACGCTTTTAGAGTCGTGCATTTCAGTTCATTTCCCTGTGTAGCCTCAATATTGATACCTGTTGCAAGTAAAAATTGGTATATCATATGAGCGAAAATCGATTTTTCCCATGATCTATACGTTAAATCTAAAGTCGGAAAGAGTGCGCTGGAATCGCCTTCCGAAGTTAGGTTTAGCGTATACAGGGTGCGGCAGAAAATAATGCGAAAATGTTAGAACTTGAGTGTTGGGTTAATTCGTGTAGCTAGTGACTAATTTCTGTCGAAAGTGTATTTGTTTATGTTTACTTTCAAGAGCTGCATCCAAACATTCTATTTGTTTTATTGCAAATTCACCAAAATGTTCGTTAAAGAAGTGTTCACCAGTTTGTTGCTCGCCCAGAAGAAGCCGAAAGAGATTGCCAAGGTGGTAGAGTGCCAATTGGAAACAGTTTACCGCATAAAAACAGTCCCTGCAGGATGGTCCTAAGCAGCGAAAGCCGGGAAGCGGACGTCCGCGCTTTGCACGCACGTCGAACGTGATCAAATCGGTCCGTGCAAAAATTGCTCGCAACCCGGTGCGTTCCATAAGAAAACTTGCAAAGGAAGCCAATATTTCGGAGAAATCCATGGGGAGAGTATCAAAGAAGACCTGAGGGTTCGGGGGGGAGAGAGAAAGGCCAAAGAAAGGGAAAGGGGGGGGAGGGAGGGGGAGGGTGGGTGGTTGTTGTTGGGGAGAAGAAAAAAAATGAGGGGGGGGGAAAGGGGGGGGGGGGGGGGGGGGCGAGGGGGGAGGGGGGAGGGAAGGGGAAAGGGGAGAAGGGGAAAAGGGGGGGAAAATGGCAGGGTAATAAAACATCAATAAAAATGGAAAAAATAGCAATAAAAATATGTGAAATCGCCACTACATTATTGAACACTGTGCCAACGAAAAAATAACAATTCGCACTAGAAAAATATAAAATAGCAATAAAAAATTGATAATTCATTTTCAATAATTCAAAAGTGACCGGTAAAACTTTCAAAAAAAGCAATGGCAATTAGTATAAACGCAATAATAAACTGATAGTTTTCCGTCATAATAATAAGTTCTAGCGCTATACATGTGACAAAAGTCTTCAAATCTTTCAAATCTTCCAATTGAAACCAAACAAATCGCAATAAAAAATCCAAAATAAAAAAATAAAAATTAAAATAATTTGTTTGGTTTTGATTGGAAAGCTTTGAAAAATTTAAAGACTTTTGTCACATGTATAGCGCTAAAACTTATTATTATGACGGAAAACTATCAGTTTATTATTGCGTTTATACTAATTGCCATTGCTATTTTTGAAAGTTTTACCGGTCACTTTTGAATTATTGAAAATGAATTATCAATTTCTTATTGCTATTTTATGTTTTTCTAGTGCGAATTGTTATTTTTTCGTTGGCACTGTGTTTAATAATTTAGTGGCAATTTTGTGAATTTTCATTGCTAAATTTTCATTAATTAGTGCCAGTATATATTTAAGTCGTTTTGCAATACGTAGGAAGTCTGATTTGAAAGAAATAGAACAAATTTTCGCCTTATTTTCTGCCGCACCCTGTACTTAGTTTCTGATTGCCCCAGGGCGTGTTTCGTTTCTGTTCCTGACCCAGCTCGTGGCCGCAACTGCAAACCGTGTAACTATGGATGTGGTTTTTCAAATCATTGGACGCATAAATAAACGGTCCGATTCCGCGTCCGTAATGATGATGTATGATGATGGAGGAGAGCTTAGTAGGCTTTCGTAGCTCATTTGGGGTCCAGTTCATCGAAGATGGCGGACAGTTCGACTGACATTGTGTGATCAAGTGTGCTTTGATTGATGAAAGCAAAACGGAGAACGCATTAATGCATATCAGTGTCTGCCAGGGCACTTCTTTTGAACTAGAACACCCTCCTGACTCCGACGGAGTAAATTCGAAGGGATGCTTCAATTGTTCCAAATCCATTATGTTGATTCTCTTCATATTTTTTTTGAGAGTCTATTTGTATTTGAAACCCATTCACGAGCCGAAAAGGGAAACACGAAAAAAGTCATTGTTGCATGGCATGGATGGGAGAGAAAAAAAATCATGCAGGCGCATATTTTTAAAGGTCGCCCCTCATCTGCGTGCTTTTTTGGCTTGTTTTCTTCTTCGTTCATTGTTTATGCCCTTCCACTTTGCCACCTGCTCAAGGTTCCACGCAGGAGTTTATATGCTCGAAATATAACACATACACTTCATGTAAAGCCGGAGTCTACCTGCTCGTCCGAATCCGAATTTGCGAAGTGGCACAGAACATGCCAAAAGGATTTTATTTTCTTAACTCAACATGAGTGGAATTGGCTGGTTGGCTTTTAGGGTGAAGCAAGAACAAAAAAGGAATCCAATTGAAGGATCCAAATTTTGAATGCCGTTTTTTTTTTTGCAAGTACATACTTCCAAGATAGTATTCTCAAGGATTCCCGTTTTAATACCATCCGAATCCCGCAATGATCGACGACTGCCGAACTGTCACATCGATTGAAAGTGCCGTCAATTTACAACAGGACACTGTTCTAGGCACTAACAAGGCTAATATCCGGTCGCCGGGAGACGATTTCCCAAATTCATGGCACCTACCTCGCAAGCGCCTCCTCGCAGAGGTCAACCGAAGGTTACTCCCGGTGTGGCGGATTTCTGCCTGCGCGCTGTCACCACCAATATCCCGAAGGACTTTCGGAGGAGGCGTGGGGAGGAAAATGCCGGTTGTATAGAGAAGGGGATATTGAGGAAAGGAGATAAGGAGAAATAAACGATTTCGTGCGATTTTGGGGCCGTTGGGCCGGGGAGGAGTGAGGTGTGTTTGAAAAAATAATAGAGAACTGGTTGGGGATGAAAATACGGCGGAGTTTTTCTGGGGGAATTGGAGTCAACTTAACATCTTTTTGTTGGAACGTGCGTGCGGGGAAGTCCCGAGTAGGAATGGTTATTCAAGACTGCATGGCGAACGAGCTGAGGGGGTTCTTTTTCAACTGGATTTGGCCTGAATTATTCAGATGGAAGAAGGGGAATTGAAATTGCATCATGTCTGTCATGTGCTGAGAAATTGTATCCGAAAATGAAACTAGTCAAGCACAGTGCGAAAAGAAAATAAAAAGCTCGTGGATGTTGTGCGCGTAACTCCGTAGGTGTTTTCTCGCCACGATTATTCAAAGAGAGGGGAAAAATACCCCCTCGTGGCGAAACTTGGAAAACACCTTTTTGTAGTGACACCGGTGGAGAAAAGGAGGGGGGACCAATTACTTTTTAATTAATATTACACTAGTCGGCAGTGTTTCACTCCCTTCAAGTATATATGTTGAATTTTATAGATTTCGCCACGCTGAATTCAAATATGGGCTCAGAAATGCTGTAACACGTCCAGTTTTTGAGAAAAATGTGATTAAAATTCACAAAAACACGTATTTCCGTAGCAATATGATCTACCTCATCAACAACCAGAATATTGGCTCTGCCCTTTGCAAGTTGGACTTGGATTTTATGGAATGGACCTCCCTGAATCCATTCGTGAACACAGATTTTTCGTAACACGTAAGATTGATGAAATAAACCGGGGTTTCATTCACAAAATTACGAATTTTCATGAAAATCAAGATTTCCTATTTTGAAAACATGAATTTTCGCTCCGCCCTTTGAATGTTGGGTTTGGATTTTATGAAATGAACCTCTCTGAATCCATTCGTGTTGAAAAAAATGAGTTTTTATTCACAAAATTGCGAATTTTCATGAAAATCAAGATTTCCTTTTTTTTTTTTTTAAGTTTTTCACATTTGTCTTTTGTCTCTGTCTATTCTTTTGTTTTTTGAGTGTTTGCGTGTTTTAATTCTGTCTTGCTCACTCCTATCCTAACTTAAAAATACGGCACTGCTGAATAGAGTATTTAATGAGGCGTTTCTGAACGGCTCTGTGCAGCTGACTTTTGAATTAATGAATGAACTTTGAAGGTCTTCAGTTCCCAAACTGCTGTAAGAAGCAACATCAATATACTCAATATACTCAAAGAGGCACAGCTAAAGGGATCGTTCATAAATTACGTTATGCTTTGAGAGGGAGGGGGGGGGGGGGGGGGTTAAAAAGTGACGATGCATACAAAAATTTTCAAAAATCCATACAAAAAATGTGATAAAGAAAGGAGGGGTTAAAAATCTGTATTTTTGAGCGACGTAATTAATGGACGGGTCTTGATTTTCATGAAAACTCGTAATTTTGTGAATGTAAACCCGGTTTTTACATCAACCTTACGTGTTACGAAAAATCCGTGTTCACGAATGAATTCAGGGAGGTCCATTTCATAAAATCCAAGCCCAACATTCAAAGGGTGGAGCTGAAATTCATGTTTTCAAAATAGAAAATCTTGATTTTCATGAAAATTCGTAATTTTGTGAATGAAAACCCGGTTTATTTCATCAATCTTACGTGTTACGAAAAATCTGTGTTCACGAATGGATTCAGGGAGGTCCATTCCATAAAATCCAAGTCCAACTTGCAAAGGGCAGAGCCAATATTCTGGTTGTTGCTTAGGTAGATCATATTACTACGGAAGTACGTGTTTTTGTGAGTTTAAATCACATTTTTCTCAAAAACTGGACGTGTTACAGCATTTCTGAGCCCATATTTGGATTCAGCGTAGCAAAATCTATAAAATCCAACCAGAAATGCCGACGGGAGCGAAAAAAGTTCCGATTTTGCCGACTAGTGTTAACTCGAGAACTAATCAAGCAAATGGAACCAAACTTTGTATGTGGGGTTTACTGTAGGCAAGAAATATTTCTATGGTGGTTTGAGACCCCCCCTCTCTAAAAGGGGGGGCTCTCATACAAATGAAACAGATATCTCTGCATAACTCGAGAATTAATAAAACAAATGGAGCCAAATTTGGCATGAATGTTCCTACTGTGGTTCGACACCCCCCCTTCAAATGAAACAAAAATTTCTGCATAACTCGAGAACTAATCAAGCAAATAGAACCAAATTTGGCATGTGTGGGTTTTTTTTTAGACAAGAAATGTTTCTATGGTGGTTTGAGACCCCTCCCCTATCAGAAAGTGGTGGCTCTTATTCAAATGAAACAGAAATAATTTGTTGCATAACTAGAGAACTAACCAAGCAAATGGAAACAAATTTAGAATGAAAAAGTTTTGAAGGCAAAAAATGTTTCTACGGTATTTTGAGATCCCTCCTTCGTCTGGAAGGAGGGGCTCTTATACAAATGAAACACAAATTTTAAACCATACATGATAATTATCCCTACTGTTATAAAAATATGTAGAGGGTTTTGGGGTTTCATGACATGACCCCGGGCAGGAGAATAAAAAAAAAAAAAAATATTTGTAGCACACAAAAAAACCAAACAAACAAAGCAAATATTTGGGTGTGGGTTGAGAATTACACCATTGAGAACTAATTAAGCAAATCGAACCAAATTTTGTATCTAGGGGTTTTTGGAAGCAGAATATTTTTTATGGTGGCTCGCGACCCCTATTACCTCTGACAAGGGGGCTCCAAAACAAATGAAACACAAATTTCTCTGTAACTCGAGCAAATGAAACCATATTTGAAGCAGAATTTTTTTTTTTCCATGGTGGTTCGAGACCCCTCACCTCTCTTGAGTGGGGGGATGCTCTGATACAAGTGAAACAGAAATTTCAACCAAATAAGAATTATCCAGGTAACTAAAACAAAAAATGTGTATTTCTCGGATAGGCAGCATGTTCTGATAGAAGTTTAAATCCCTTCTTAATCAAGAATGGGGGATGCTTGAGTTACTCTCAGTGCTACATTATGCACAAGAAGTTAATCTAAGGTTATGCCAGAGAAAATTACGTTCAAAATTACAGAAAACGGCGTAGTTTTAAGTTAAATGTTTGGCTATGAAATGCTTCTAGACAGAAAGAAAAACCATGGTAGAAACTAACAATCCGAGGGTTAAATTAAAAACACACACCTATGTTTTATTATGCAGAAATTACACACCCTAGCAAACGAAAATGTTTTAACAAAACTCCTAAAAAAAATCATGAAAGTGCCAGTTCTACAACATTTTCATTAATTTAGTTGCAAGCGTAGCAAGGATCACACCGGTTCGACTATTTAGTGAGCTATAACTTAATCTACATCGTTACACTTTTTGCCCCTACAGCAAAGCGTTTTTTAAAAAAATTTTTCTTTGTAAAATTTTGTTTTTTTAAAATAATATAAAATTTTCTCAACTCAAAAAAAATTTTTCTTGATCTTTTTTTAAAAATCCTCTTTATTTTTTTTTTTCTAAAATTTTTTTTTTTCTTTTTTAAAACTCCCTAAAACTACGCTTTTTTTTCTTAATCTAAGCAAACTATCTACATAAGTAAAGTGGTTTCGATGCATTTTGCATCTCAGCAATAAATTAAATAAGGTGCACGCTAAGATTAGAATACCTAAAACTAGCATTAGCATCAGCATTGACATTTGCACACCTCGTGGATGGAGCTACGATGAGGAATAATTCGTTGGAGACATTGAATGTCACCGTGAAACGGAACCAGTTACTGGTCGTTTCTTTACGCAATAATCTCCACGAAAGAGACTACTCGATCGCTCACCTGGCCACGTCCTGCAACCATGTTGAAGATAGGGAGGATTTGGTATCTACCGTAAGAAGACACGGGGAACCCACGTAGCCTTCAGTAGATATCAAAGGAAAAGTGAAATGAATAGTTGGAGCGAATAGGAAATTTATTTAAAACGGTCGTTGGGAGCATCTATTCTAAGAAGTTAAAGTGATGCTCCATTTCTCTTCAAATGGTTGGAGCTTTAGCATTACCTATAGTCCTAGCCCAAGCCCAGCTTATGGTTATAGCGCCACTACTCGCCCACTGAAAAAAGAAGAATGTTTGAGAATATGAAAACGGGTCTCACCTCGAGTAACTTGATTTCTTGAATAGCAGCAATAACATTGCATTATTTTAATATACAACTGAACAACTTTATTTATGATAACTTGTTAATAGATTTCGCGATCCGAATCAATAGATTAAGATTTAGTTTTGTAAATTTCTTTTATTTTTAACTTGCCTTTTTCCTTTTTTATTGCTAGCCATTCCCATTCTTCATAGCTTATATCTTAAAATTTTGTTGTATAATGTAATTGTATTCGTGTTTTGTTGTATAATGTCTCTCCATGTAAAGGCTGATCGTCCTCTTTTTCTATTGTTTTTCTTAAATTAAGCTGATAGTTTTAGTAGGTGTGTATCATACATTCTAAAGATGTGAGTCGAATACCTCAAAAAAAAGTTAGAAACAAACTGAACACCTAATGACGAAATGTATTTAATATGTTATCGAAATTTAATATTTTTGTATCCGATGATATGGCACGTTTGCTGGCCACCTAAGCAACAGCTAATTCTTAAGTATACAGCATAGACTGTAAAGCACGGTGGAGGCAGCATAATGGTATGGGCTGCTTTTTTCTATGGGGGTGTTGATACTAACTAGAAAATAAGAAGAATGATTAGTAATTTCCATTTAATTCCAACTACCTTTATTGCTTATCTTGACAGATACGCGTATTTCGTCTACAATGTGCAGACTTCTTCAGTGTCGTGTACTAATAGTCGAGTATTAGTACACGACACTGAAAAGTCTGCACATTGTAGACGAAATACGCGTATCTGTCAAGATAAGCAATAAAGGTAGTTGGAATTAAATGGAAATTACTAATCATTCTTCTTATTTTCTAGTTACAGGTATTCCACTAAACAGCTCACACTCTCCATAAGTTGAACCTATTGCAAAGATCGATATCAGAATGGACCAACATAAACGTATTCGTTGAACAGCATATTGACTGATCAGCACAAAGACTTGATCTCAATCCCATTGAGAATTTGTTGAACGACATGAAACAGCATATCAAAATAAAAACCCAAGAATTTGACCGAGCTTTGGGAGACAGCTCAAGAAGGATGCTAGAGTATTCCTATCCAAAAAAGCCAACGACTCGTTGGAAGTCTACCGCGGAGATTGGAAGAAGGTTTTGCTTTGAAAGGGTTGCCCACTAAGTATCGATCATTAACTGGAAAAGATGATGGAATTTTCGTTTATTTTTCTTTTCAAAAAGTAACATGTGCTTATTATATGACCAAGTAGAAATTAACATGTTTGTTAAAATAACGCAAAATTAAATATTCAATAAAGAAATAAAATCAAAAATTTTCATAAAGAAATACACCGTGTCCAATATATTCTCATACACTTTTTCCTCGCATTGGTGTCGTGCAACTACTCAACATGCTTCACGTATGTGTTAGTGTAGTTTTGCACTATGCTTATACAAACGCTTTTAGGTTATGTCCGATTGTTTTCATTCGGTGTTTATCTTTTACCAGCAATGAAGGAGTTTCGTGCTGTGGTGATAAATTTTTTTTTGAAAGGTGAGCGCCCGGGCGAATTTGAAAATTTGAAAAACCTCGGAGTAAAGCGGGATTTTGTGTACCGAACCATCCGAAGGTACCGTGACACCTGCTCGTTGGATGACCGGAAGAGATCCGGTCGTACTCGTACGGTGCGGACTGCACGAGTTGTTAAAGTGGTCAGGGAACGGATTAGACGAAAATCACAGCGCTCTGTACGTAAAATGGCCGCAGATCTGAATGAACTCGGATTCCAAGCTTTCAAGAAACGTAAGGTTCACGGAGTTTCGGAACCTTCCAAGCAGAAACGACTCGAAAGAGCAAGTCTGCTTTTGTCGCGGCACGGTGGGGAAGAATTTATCTTTTCCGACGAAAAGTTATTCGTCCTTCATCAATCCCACAATGTCCAGAACAACAGATTGTGGGCTCTCTCTTCGAGAACTGTTCCAGAGAGTGATAGGAATATTCCACGGTTCCAAAGTGCTGCGTCAGTGATGGTTTGGGGAGGAATTTGCAAGCGAGGAAAATTACCACTGGTTTTCATCGAAAATGGCGTTAAAGTGAATGCCGTATATTATAAAACGGAAATTTTGGGGAAAGTTGTCAAGCCATATGTACAAGAGGTGTTTGGAGATGATCACTATGTGTTTCAACAGGACGGAGCGCCATCGCATACTGCAAATCTCGTTCAGGGCTGGTGCCGAGAAAATATGACCGACTTTTTTTGACAAGAATGAAGGGCCTCCCAGTTCACCAGATCTGAATCCCTTGGATTATTTCGTATGGTCATACATGCTGGCGAAGGTAAATGACCACAGGGCGTCTAATATGAACCAATTGAAAACCGTAATCAAACGAATTTGGGACGAAATGCCGATGGAAGTGGTGCGTGACGCCTGTGACGGTTTCGAAAAACGTCTGGAGCTGGTCAAGAAGGTTTAAGGCGGTGTTAGTTGATCAGTATTATATTGCAATAAAAATGGGTAAAGTTATCAATAAAATCTGGATTATCGATTTGAAATAAATAGAGTTTAATTTTGTATGAGAATAAATTGGACACGGTGTAAATTAATATTTTCAAAAATTGATTTTGTTTTTTCCCAAACCCGTTAATACGATGTAAATCACACGTTGTTTTAAACTGAGATAAAATGGAAATGAAATGCCAGCTTTTTGATTCACAGCCAGTGGGATGTGCTGACTACAAGACCACCACTCCCAAGTAACAATTTTAGTTTTATTACAGCCGTATAGCACTCCTCCGGCTTTGTTGATAAAACTACATTCAAAACTGTTTTGTCTACCAACACCTCCTCTATGCTTCTTTTCAGCCGAAATCTGTACAAAGTGGCCCACTCTATAGACGGTTGTGAAAACAAGTTAATAAAACCTTTACAAGAACATAAAGATTTTGAATATGTTCTAGTGAAAGATGTTATGACCACTTGAGAACCTTCATAAAACCTATTGGCTGCCATGAAAACCAGAATGCGGCCAAATGGCCACAGCTGTCAAACTTCACTGTGAAATCGAGGTTGTTTTTTTTGTTATTCTGCTTTATTCGATTCTCCGCTCCTCTGATTCATTTAGCAGTAAAAAAAAGGTCTTGAGTTGCGAGAAATTTTGTTTGATAGCAAAATATCGAAAATAAATTGTGTTTTCTACAGCGTACTAGGCTCAAAAATTATATGCGCATATATTTTTATAGTGAATATTGGCACGATAAGAGCCAAAAATTAATGCGCCTCGGAAATTATGCGAATTAACAACAACATAAATCAAATTAAAACAAATATATTCCATAAATTAATCATGAATTTCCTGAAAAGTGCTTGGAACTGGATGCGATGATTAAAAGAATGCCGAAATTAGTCTCTGATCTACAGTTTATTTGCAAACCATTGAAAATTTGATGCATTCATTTTTCTACATTTCAATTATTTCTTAAACTTCAATATGGCGATTGGAATAAAATCACAGTTTTGCCATAAAGCCAATTTTTCTTCCCAATGACTATTATAAAACTATTTGGTCTTATTGTGACTTTCTTCAATGCCAATTTGCCGTTTAATGCATTTACTGAAGGCAAAATGGTTTTAAAATGCTTTTTCAACTGACCATAATAAGATAATATGAATGAGTCCTAAAACGGCATTTTACGAGTTCATAAAGTCGAAATAAAACCTTTGATAGGAGTAAACGGAATTTCAGAAACAAGGTTTTAAGATCGTTGTAAGCAAGCTGTGTAGGTTCTCATAAACCTGACTAAAATATAACCTATTGGCACCTCTTGGTGTCATAATAAAACCAAATTGATTTCTAGTGGCTTTGATAAAACCTTAATAAAACATAATAAAGCAGGATGGTTTTGGCAATGTTACTTGGGCTGTAAGACCGACAAAAACTCATACGTTCTTTCATACACACGCATTAACTTACGTATTCACAAAACTGGAAACTATGTATACCTAGTGACAGTTCGGAACTCCTCCTTCATCATGGAATTATTTGTTTCCATCGCTACAAAGTTTAGTATTATTCTACAGAAAAGGTGCGAAAAAACTTGTTTCAACAAAATCGCACTGAACAAGAACACAGTTGAGTTCCCATCTCAATGTGGCATCGAACGACAAAATGTCTGATAATTGCGATTGGTTTCCTACTCAAGCTACGAACAATATTCTACTAAAAACAAAATGGCACGAGCTCACCAAGAAGTCTATTGTAGCCTGGAACTTCAGGTTATAGTTTGCTTCACTCTGCATCATCCAACAAATCAAATCTTTGCCTCCTTCTTGCTGCAGCATTCACACATTTTCGTTGCCTAAAATTGCCTTGGCACAGTTCTGAACTGATTCTGCTGTCAGCGCCAGATCCTGGAGGTTAATTTTCAGAAATTCTACGATTAGAATACCTAAAATGAGGTATTTATTTTACCCAAAATTAGGTATTGTTTACAATACCTAAAATATCGGTAAAATTAAACAATAATAAACAGTAATTTTTACTGACATTTGGGTAATGTTCATTTTCCAATATTGGTCGTTATTATTGACCTTAAATTGAATAAATGTTTCGGCATGGATTGAGGACAGAAGCGGTCGCCATATTTTTCTGAGCGAAAACGTAATTATTTTTCTTATTAAACTTTCAAGAAATAGTTTATTCGTGTCCCACTATTTGAAACAATAACTTTTGCATTCTTTTATTTGATTCTAGCTTCGACGGATCCTTGTGAACCAACGTAAATCCGGAGGTGCAATTCGGCTTCACTCCGGAGCCAAAAAAAATGGACTTATTGAAATGTTCGGTCGTTGCTGAAAAAATATTTCCGTAAAACTTCATTGATACTATTTTAAATACAGTAAAAATATTTCTGTAATACTTTTGAACATGTGTTTCTCCGTAAGTGCAGCATTTAGAATACTAAACCGAATAGATACATTGTAAAATTGCATGTCTTGTCTGATGCATTCTATTAAATAATATTACAAAAATAATACCCAATTTTCAGTAAAAAGTAGCAATAAAAAATCGGTAATTTTTAACGTTTATCTTCCTTCAACGCCAATATTAGGTAATCTCAGTTTACGCACAAGTTGGGTATGTGCACTTTTGAGCGATTATCGATACTTTTCAACTATCTTTAGGTATTTTCATCTTAGCGTGTGAGCTGACGCGATTAAAAACGTGGATACACTGGAAATAAAATTCAGTTTATACTACGGAATCGTTCGTCAAACTCTCCAATGTATTCGTTGTTTTTTGCAACAAAATCAACTTGTATTATTTATGACGCTGGCTTCATATATAATACCACATGCACTGCCAAAGAACGAAACATTTGTATGAGGCATTTCAAGTAAAATTTGTCGATTAAAATATATTTTTAATTTGTCATGTTCATTTTTTTTTACCTTTGCACAGTTGTCCCCCTTGACCAATGATGCCGTTTTGACAAAGTTGCTCTTCATTTTGGATCACGACTACGTTCTCAAAAGGGACTGTGTAAAAATGGCATTGAAGGTTTAAGAAAATTGTAAGACGAAAACGGTTAGTGTGATTGGTATGATGTCTTTGTAAACCATAATTTGACCATTTAACAGAAATATACCCGTAAAAAAAATTAATCAAAAGACATGAAAAAAAAAATAAGTATCTTAAAATGCGAACATTTTAAAAATCTTTTTTTTTTAATTCAAGACCACAATGTTTGCAGAAAACTGGTGGTTGACTGAACTTGGAGAAACTAAAACCAAAAATGTTATAATTTATTATAAATAGTATAAAACTTCTTTTTAAAAGTTTTTTTCAATGGGAAGGAAAATCTGAAACCAGACTCACGAACTTAGGGTGTGGGGTTGAGGTTGCCTGACACCCTCCCCCCCTTCCCCACTGGAACCACCTTTCGGTATTACTTCGGGAAGGGGCTATTGTGCGTTAAGTACTCGCTTACATAGGACTTTAGTAGTTAGTTGGCCCCTCAGACCTGCCGCTGATCATTTCGCCTTCTGACTTAGAGCTTGAGGACAATCTGGGAGGCCAACAAACCTACATGCACAAAACACACAACACAACAACAATTGACAACCTACCGATCAAGTAAGAATTTATAGTTTTTAAGAAACCTAAACGACGAGCTGTCAACTGACAGGTATAACAACCAAACAAGTTCAAATAACACGCATATCTATTAGATATAACATATTTTAGGTACCCAATAATCTATATATAATGTGTTTCTGTCTGTCTGTCTGTCTGTCTGTCTGTCTGTCTGTCTGTCTGTCTGTCTGTCTGTCTGTCTGTCTGTCTGTCTGTCTGTCTGTCTGTCTGTCTGTCTGTCTGTCTGTCTGTCTGTCTGTCTGTCTGTCTGTCTGTCTGTCTGTCTGTCTGTCTGTCTGTCTGTCTGTCTGTCTGTCTGTCTGTCTGTCTGTCTGTCTGTCTGTCTGTCTGTCTGTCTGTCTGTCTGTCTGTCTGTCTGTCTGTCTGTCTGTCTGTCTGTCTGTCTGTCTGTCTGTCTGTCTGTCTGTCTGTCTGTCTGTCTGTCTGTCTGTCTGTCTGTCTGTCTGTCTGTCTGTCTGTCTGTCTGTCTGTCTGTCTGTCTGTCTGTCTGTCTGTCTGTCTGTCTGTCTGTCTGTCTGTCTGTCTGTCTGTCTGTCTGTCTGTCTGTCTGTCTGTCTGTCTGTCTGTCTGTCTGTCTGTCTGTCTGTCTGTCTGTCTGTCTGTCTGGGGGGGGGGGGGGGGGGGGGGGGGGGGGGGGGGGGGGGGGGTCTGTCTGTCTGTCTGTCTGTTCTGAAACTGTGGGGGGCTCCCATACAAATGAAACACAAATTTCTGCATAACTCGAGAATTAATCAAGAAAATGGAACCAAATTTAGCGAGTGAAGGTTTTTGAAGGCAAGAAATGTTTCTATGGTGGTTTGAGACCCCTCCATTTTCTGAAGGAGGGGGCTCCCATACAAATGAAACACAAATTTCTGCATAATTCAAGAACTAATCAAGCAAATGGAACCAAATTTGCATGTGAAGGTTCTTGAAGAAGAGAAATATGTCCATGGTGGTTTGCGACCCCTCCGCCCTCTGAAAAAGGGGGGGGTGCTCTCTTGCAAATGAAACAGAAATTTGCATAACTCGAGAACTAATCAAGCAAATCGAACCAAATTTGGCAAGTGGAGGCTTTTGAAGGCAAGAAATGTTTTTATGGTGGTTTGAGACCCCTCCCCTACTTGAAAGGGGGATGGGGCTCATACAAATGAAACACAAATTTCTGCATAATTTGAGAACTAATCAAAGAAATGAAACCACATTTGGCATGTGGGGGTTTTGGAGGCAGGATTTCTATATATTCAAAAATGAACTTCCGTCTGTCTGTCTGTCTGTCAGTCTGACCCTTGTAGACTCGGAAACTACTGAAAAGATCGGCTTAAAAGTTGTGTGCAGGGGTTTTTGAGGCTGGGAAAGGTTCTTATGATTGCTTGAGACCTCTAGAAGGGGGGAGGGGGTTCCCATACAAATGAAACACAAATGTCTGCATTTCTCGAGAACTAATCAAGCAAATGGAACGAAATCTGGCATGTGGGGGTTTTGAAAGCAAGATTTTTTTATATTGTGGTTCGGCTCTCATACAAATGAAAAAGAAATTTCAACCAAACATGAGAATTATCCAGGCAACTAAAACACAAAATGTGTATTTTTCGGGTTAGCAGCATGTTCTGAAAGAAGTTTGAAAACCTTTTTTGTCAAGAATGGGGGATGCTTGGGTTACTCTTGTTATGCTTGGGTCTCTTGTTATGCAAGAGAAAATTACGTCTAAACTCACAGGAAACGGCGTAGTTTGAAGACAATTGTTTTGATGTAGAAGGAGATGTTTCGCTCATCGCCATTAGGCACCAAGAGTAGACAGTAATGTTTGCTAGAATGAAAGATATGAATAGAAAGTGTTGAAAGTTCCGTCAGTGTACGGTAGGTTGGAAATAGAATAGAAGTATTGAAAATTGAGCGAAAGGGCATGGGTAAAGTAGTACTCGAACAGTTAGGTAAACAAACTGCTGTAAAAGAATTTTTGCTGCGGTCACTTTCCGTGCCGCTGCAATACAATAGGTGATTCCGGATTATTACTGGACAGAACTTTAAACAGAATGCCCTAATTGGTGTACAGAACAAAAATTTGTCGTTGGGAGCATCTAGTCTAAGAAGGTTAAGTGATGCTCCATTTCTCTTCAAATGGTTTGGGACTTTAGTATTAACTATAGTCCTAGCCCAATATGGCTAATGGTTTTAGCGCCATTTCTCGTTCACTGAAAAGAGAAGAATGTCTGAGAATATAAAAACGGGTGGTGAGAGAAAATTTATCACTTTTTTTTATTGCAGCAACAAAGATTTACCAAACAGGTTTTTTTCCAACATTGAAAATATAATTTCACGTCACATTATCACTCTAAACTGTCCCTGTAACTAATTTGTTTCTGAGATTTAGCAGTGAATATTACGATAATGAGTTTCAAAGACACAGAATAAGCAGTATATTAAGGTAGCAATTCTTTAAACATTGTATAACAATTCAAAACAATGCATTCGCGAAATAATCCGAGAGAAGCAAGAAGTCTGTTTCAATAAAAATATGTTAACTGACTGACCAATGAGTGATCATTGCATTGCAAGTGCGACCAAAACAAATTTCATTTACATGTTGGCAATTGTGGGTTTCTTGCTTCTCAATAATAAATTTAAACAAATAATTCAATACAATATAAATGATGATAAACGCTGGTTGAGCAGGCATAAGCTGAAGAAATTTTATTTATCTGCAGTGGAAGCTGTACATGTTCGGTATTGCTTGGTTTAAATTTTTTATCCAAGATTGATAGATTTGAAGATGATTTTGTTTTTTTTTTTGGTTAGGATGTAACCCTAAAGCCAAGAAGACAAATTGGAATCTAATCTAACCTAAGCTAATGAAATCAAATCTTATCTAATCAAATAATCTGAATTTCATTGTCCAGATTGAAAACACGTTTGATCACTGATAATACTACTAATGTGAAAATTTGAATCAAGATAAAAGGAGATAAATAAATATCAGCGACCGTAGCCCTAAAAACAAAATTTTCAAACGAACCAACTCGATAAGTATCAGTTAATTCTGAGTACGGATTCAGGTCTACGTAATTAGTGAAATAATAAACCTTGCACATACATATTGTCTTCGTAGAATTGGCAGATATACAAAGGTATAAAATTGAAAGAGCTCACCCAGATTTCAAAGACGTCTCGAGTCGTAGCCACAGCGATTATCATCCAAAATCGGTCCGACCGCTTCTCAGATCAGTTGAGGTATTCACTCTAAGATCATGGAACAAACTTCGCCTCATAATGAATTCATTGCCCTTCTGTATGAAGCCATATGAATTTTGGTTTTTCGTCAACCAACGCTCTGTTTCCACAGCCGTGGACAGTCTCGCAGTGGAGCACAAGCAGTCGATTTTCTTCTAGAACCGAATCAGCAAAAATATTTGAAAAACACAACAATGAAGCTAATAAAGGGCGAACACGAAATTATTGCGACACCGAAAATGTCATGCCAATTTTCTTATAATGTTTAGAATCAAACCAAAATTTTAGGGTAGTTTTATACATATATTTACTTCAAAAATCAAAAGAAAAGTTAATCGATGGAGCCTTGAGTGTAAAATTGAACGCATTTTCGCTTGATGCCCTCCATCAAAGTCTTTACAGTGTCATCCGGTACCAGTTTCTCAGTTTTTTTTTCCATTTTCTTAACATGTCCTTCTCGTCTTTGACTGTCTTCTTGCTCTTCCGAAGTTCCCGCTTCATCATTGCCCAGTACTGCTCCACCGGGCGCAGCTCCGGACAGTTTGGCGGATTCATGTCCTTTGGAACAAAATGGACAGAATTGGCCTCATACCACTCCAAGACACTTTTAGAATAGTGGCATGATGCCAAATCTGGCCAAAATAGCGGAGCTTCGTCGTGCTGCTGCAAGAACGGCAAAAGGCGCTTCTCGAGGCACTCAGATTTGTAGATCTCGCCATTTACTGTGCCCTTTGTCACGAAAGGCTCACTCCTCAGTTCGCAAGAGCAGATGGCCTGCCAAATGAGATATTTGGAGGCGAACTTCGACATTTTCTTCTTCTTAAATTTGTCGTCCACATAGAACTTGCTCTTGCCGGTGAAAAACTCCAACCCCGGAATTTGCTTAAAATCGGCTTTTATATACGTTTCGTCGTCCATCACACAGCAGCCATATTTTGTCAGCATCTTCTCGTAGAGCTTCCGTGCCCGAGTTTTAGCCGTCGATTGTTGCCGCTCATCGCGGTTTGGGAAGTTCTGTACCTTGTATGTATGTAGTCCAGCTCTCTTCTTTGCATTCTGGACGTAGCTCTGCGACATGCCGATCTTTTTAGCCAAATCACGGCTTGAGACGTTGGGATTTGCTTTAATCATCCGCTTCACCTTTCCCTCCGTCTTTTTGTTCTCCGGTCCCGGTTTTCTTCCAGCTCCTTTGCCGTGGTCCAACGTCAACCGCTCCTGGAACCGCTTCAACACTCATTTTTCCCAACTGCCGGTGCGACAGGTCAGGAAATTCCAGGTGTTTGGAAAGAATTTGTTCTCTCGACTCGCGTTGGTTCACCTCCATTTTCGTTGAATCGAAAAACACGACTTCGAGTTTGACAACATGTAAACAATACACATCAATGAGAAAGTGTGCAAAATTTGGTTGATTTTTACCCAATGGTAAAAAAGTTATGCCCTGTTGAATGTGTCACAATAATTTCGTGTTCGTTCTTTATATTCACTCAGGAGAAAAATAAATGTAATGGCTGTCTTGTCCATTGCGTAAGATCTGCGCTTTTCTACACTTGCAGAGTCGTTTGAAGACCACAAATTTATAATAGATTTGCATAAACTTCAAATAAAATTAAAAATAAAGCGAGGAAAAATCACAGGAGAAAATTTGTCACGTCTTACTTCAAGCGGCGCACACTACGATCCAGTTCACAAGCTTTATCCCGATGATCAGTGTTTTGCTATTTTTTCCTTAAAGTGCAATAAATGACCTTCGTTTTTCGTTTTATTAGCATGGTTTTTTTTCGTTTTATTAGCATGGTTTCGAGATAGATCCTTTTCTTTGCGTCCAGGTATTAAATTACCAAACTTTAAATCTTGTCGATATTGATAAGTCAACAATTCAACAACATTTCCTTCAACTCGATGTTGTTGATTTACGACTTGTTCATCCCAATAAGATTCACTCAAATTTGAGCGACTCAATTTTGAATTGATAAGGGCGATCATGTTTGCCCATTGGGAGCGCATCAAACCCACGTGGTCGGTTGACCAAGTGTAGCAAATTCGAAGAAATTCCCACCTTGGAAGCAATCATAAACCACCACGATTCATCGAACCAGCAAAAGTAGAGCACTTGAAACTTTTGCTAGCCCAAAGCCACACAAAAATACAACGTAAATCATCCCGAACAGATCTAAGAACTGATTCCGATTGCAAACACCATACCATTCCTATGTTTACATCTATTCCCGCCTTCCATCCCCCGTTCAATCAAATCGAAACCGAGAATTGTGCTCATTCATGGAAGCCAATAACACTGAAGTGTAGTAGCACACACACGCACAAACACACACATCGAGCTACATACATTCATTCACACTGCAAATGGCCTTCCTGTCCGCTGGGGGAAGCAACTATGGCCGTATAAATGTTCATACCTACATTCATCTACATCGATGCAAAGACAGATTCGCCCGTCGCCGTCAGCCTACTTATCTCGATGACGCAGTTGATAAAAATGCAACAGGGGTTGGCAGTTCTGACATCGTCAATAGTTAGTTCCGTGGTAAGAAGAAGTGCAAAGAAATGCTCACCCCCTGCCGCGCTACGACCCAACAACGACCAAGCTTCTTTTGTTATTCGGGAATCGGACGATTTGCTTGTCTCACTGATATGATTATCTGCACACACACACACACACACACGCACCAGTTGACACACAAAGTGGGAAGCATTCTAGAGAAGCGCATTCAATTCGACCCATTATTGCCGGCATCTGCGGCATTCCTGTTCGGTTCCGTTCCGTTATATGTATGTCGCCGCTGCTGGCTATACTACATACATATCTCTCGGGGGCGCATCATCGGGCAATCGGCCGTCCGTGGAATGCGCAATATTTTATGCTTTAATAGATCTTTGTGTCGAATTGGGTTTGGGACTGTTTGCTTCTGCCGCCGGCCGCCGCCGCGCGATTTGCTTGTTTGGGTTATTGGTGGGGGGGATTTCCGAATGCACACATATTGACGATTACACGGACGGAATCTAGGTCGTCGTCAAACCCTCCTTTGCTGTTTTCCAACACGCAGTACGGCAGCGATGAGGAAGCGGAAAACAGTCGCAGTATCAAACCAATCGAAATGAAAGTAAATGATGAGCCGGTATCCGGTTTCATCACAAATCAGGGCCGAAAAAGAGCACTCTTAATTGGATTGATAATGGCCGGAGACCCGTTTACTGTGGGATCTAATGCACTCAGCAGGGTGTTTTCTGATAAACGTTCAACCACTCAACGATAGCGCGGTACGAATGGGCGATACGTGGTTGTGTTTATCATGCGATTAAGATGCCACTTGAAATCCAATGAGTTACGTGGAATTGTTTCCTAATTCGGATGAGGTGAAATTTTGTAATCATAATCATGTAGCTCGGGTTTGCCAGCAGTTGAGGTACTAACTGCAAATATCAGTTCCATAGACAATTAATTCATCTAGAGGATGTTGTCCTACCTACCGTAGAATTTTGTGAAAGTTTAAGGTTGATTTTCATTAGAGAATAAATTTACGACATCTTGAGTAAAGTCGGGCAACAGTACGCAGGCGCGGAAAGTACGCACTAGTTCTTTACGAAAAAGACGTAGACTGACCACGAAAGTGAGTCTCCAGTGAGGAAGAGGTCTCCGTACTTCCTGTACCATCGGTTGAACACGAGACCATTTTCTGGATCGTAGACGAACTCCAGAATGTTTGACACCAGAGACTCGATGATGAACTCCGGGCTGTCTGATGACCTATTGGAACCACTTGCTTGAAGGCCGAAGCGTTCCATCATTTGCATCATCAGAGTATTCTGTTCCGTCATCTGCTGATTCTGCTTCAAGATTTTCTGGTAGAGATCTACCATGGGGGCAGGAACTTCCAAACAAACCAAGTAGTCACCTAGGGAGGCGGCACCCGGCATCTCAAAGAAGAGGCTGGGGGCCCTAAAACATATGCGGATGAGGCGGTCGGAGAGATAATGGCCAAGAACAACTCAAGCGTCGGGAGTGGCCCAATAATCAGGGCTGGCCCAAGCAAAGAGGTTGGCCCAGGTAATGGCCAGCATATGGACAGGAAGAACATCAGGATTGAAGGGGACCTCTAAAAGAAAAGAAAAGGTCCCGCTAAATGTAGCCCGAAAGCGTAACCGCAGAAAGGCCTCATCGTGAAGGCGGTAGAGTCCAAGTACACGAAGGTCTCAAAGCGTGGAGATGCTAAACTGGCAGATCTTGGAGCCGACATGCGTAGTATACGCTGTACTCGCACGGGTGAGATGATCCTGGAACTGAAGAGGGATACAACGTTGAAAGGTCCGGCCTACAAAAAATTAGCCGACGAAGTCCTAGGAGCGGAAGTGGAAGTGTAAAAACCTGGACGAGATCACGGAAACGTGTGAGATCTCCACGGCTCTTAGGATGCAATGTTAGGCCGAGATAGCCAAGAAGGAAGTGTGACTGCGGAAAGGGTCATTTGGGACCCAAGTGGCCCCAATGCGGCTGTCAGTAGCCGGAGGAAACTAGGCTCTGAAAGTCGCAAAGCTTAAGGTGAGATGGTCCATGTGTCCACTGAGCGGGCACTAGCAATTGAAGGCATTAGGCCTTTTGACGTTTAATCACCTTTCTTTTTCTAGCACATGCAGATTAATGATGGTTTGTTTTCCTGCAAAAGATGTTCCTTCTTACTTGCACTCCTTTGATCTAAATGGCGCTGTAGTGTGCGTGCGTTCAAGGTCACTAAGCCTAATGGTTTAGGTGTCTGAAGAGCGGATACATGTCCTGGGAATGCAAAGGCCCGGACAGGAGCAAAATGTGTATAGGTCACTAGGTTCGGGATTGCAAAGAGACCCCCCAATAGTCTGATGTGTGCTTGGAAACCAGACGACAAACACGTTAAGGGGGGGGGGGGGGGGGCAAAGTTCCCGGCCTATAAGAGTAACCCCAGAAGCTAATCACAGTACAGGTTACCCAACTAAACCCAAATCACTGTGAGGTAGCTCAGCAACTGTTGTGTCAGGCAGTTCGTGATTCGGCAACAGATATCGTCATAACCGTATCCCTGCTGGAAACGGCAACTGATATTGCAGATAGTTTATTTAAAAGACATTTACTCGATCTTCAACTCGAGGTTGTACAGACTGAACTTGAACAGAGAGCGAATTACAACGGACAACTTAACCTAACACCCAGTGGACCAGTATGGACATTTTCGTTTTGCGAAAAGTTCGAACCCTCAGTTCTTGGCAATCGCTTGAACGACGGATGACGCCGCTAAACACTGGACTACGAAGCCAACAATAGGTCCAATATGGTGGCATTGTGGACGACGGGCAATTATCCGGTTTCTGGAGGTTGTATCCAACTCAAACGAGGGCTAAGGTGATTGGAGTGTTCTTCTGCAGCTGTTAAGCGCCGCCTTGATGCTCGACTGTCCAGGTTTCACAGATGGACGAGCACATGACAACGGAGCTGATTGGCTGAAATGCGTTACTAAAACCGGGCGATTTCAATGGGGGTTCGCCTTACCAACCCTAGGGGCTAGATCCTGCTGGAGGCTCAGGTTAGCCTCATTGTAGACCTGGCCAACGTCGGTACCAAGATACCTACCACATAAACCGAGCTAGTCGATCATCGACGTGACGTTCTGGAACATAGGGCAACCGAGCAACGGGGGGGGGGGGGGGTCGTGGATGGCTACACTCATAGCGATCACTTGGCGTTTCGTTATAGTATCGTCAACAATGCTAGGCAGCGTGTGGAGGGAAGAGCACCTACTGTATTTGCCGGCAGCTGGTGGACCTTCGACAATGAAGTATTCAAAGAGGCACTTGAGTGGAAAGAAAAAAGGGGCAAAAACCCAGCATCAACTCGTAGCGCTACTACCACGTGTGTACAACGCTACCATGGTTAGGAAGATTAACCCTAGAAATTTTGGTCTAGGTCACCGGTTTACTGGTGGGCAGAGTTGATCCGCTGACCTCCGCAGAACATGCCTTCGCAAAAGGAGTGCGGTTGGACGGTGAAGATCGGAGTTTCGAGTGGCGGCTCCTACCGAGCAATCAGCGGAGTTACTACAGGTGGTCATTGGGGGGCTCGTTCCAAGCCATGACCCAAGTCCTTGGCTTCCCACCGCCGTAGATACGTGCAATGACCAGCGTTCCAGTAATCCCGGCCATAACGCTTCCATGGCGGTGGAAGGATGGTCGGCAAACACGCCGAACGTCAACAATCACCTGTGCAATGACAACTGCACAGCGGAGGGTGGGGATGAGGCAACGATTACGAATTATAAACTCATTGTGATAGCAAAGTCTCTCAAGGTGAACAAGGCGTCAGCACCAGATGGATCCCGAACCTGGCCATCAAGACGGCTATTTTGCTGGCTTCCGAAATGTTCAGGGTAGTCATGCAAAGATGTCTGGGCGAGGGTGTCTTCCCAGATGCCTGGGAGCGACAGAATCCCGTATTACTGCCAAAGGCAGGAAGGCCACCAGGTGATCTATCTGCATATAGACCGATAGGCATTTTGGATAAGACGGGTAAAGTGCTTGAGAGAATAATCCTCAACAGGGTGTCGAAGTTCACGGAAGGTACAGGCGGCCTGTCGAAAATCTAGTTTGGCTTACGGAAAGGCAAGTCAACGGTGGATGCCATCGTGTCTATCACTAAGACAGCCGAGATAGCACTCCAGCGTAAGAGACGGGAAGTCCCGTCCCAAGGAGTTCCTTGACGTGAGACACGCGTTCAATAGCGCTGCCAGTTGTGAAGCTATTGCCAACTTGAAGCGGGTCCAGAATGTGTCCAAATCACCGCAGGGGTTACGCAAGGTTCTACAGTAGGCCCAGTGCTTTGGAACACAATGTATGACGAAGTGTTGAGACTAAAGTTCCCTTACGGGCTAAAGGTTGTCGGTTTCGCGGACGACATCCCCTTTAAGGTCTATGAAGAATCCAAAGAAGAGGTGGAGTTAACGGCCACTCAAACGGCCCAAGTAGAGGGATGGATGCGCTTCAGGAAACTGGAGCTAGTCCACAATAATACAGAGGTTCTTGTGCGGTCCCTGAAGTACTTGGAGGTTATAATCGACGACAAGCTGTCCTTTATCAGCCACATCGATTACACCTCCACGGCTATATCGGCATTATCCCGCCTGATGGCCAATAGCACGGCTTTACAAGGTAGCAAGCGGAAGCTCCTGGTATGGTGGGCCGCCGTGGGTTATCGCGGCAAGTACTAAGAGCTACCTAGGTAAGCTGGACAGTATGCACAGGCTAAGAGTGGCTAGCGCCTACCACACAGTGTCACGCGACGCACCGGAGATTATGCCCTTGTACATCATCATAAATTAAGGCGAAGAGTGCTTCGACCAACGTGGACTAAAGAGGTATACGGAAGACCACTAGAGTTGCATCTGTGGTCAAATGGTATCCGGATGGGTTGGTCGGTGACACGGTGAAGTTAGCTTCCATTCGACGCAGATCCAGATAGGCCATGGTTGCTTTAGACAATAGCTGCGGAACTACGGGCACACCGACTTCTCCGCGTTGTCCCGGGTGCGCGGACGCAGAGGAATCCGTAGAGCATGTGGTCTTCGCATGTCCTTGCTTCGATGGCGCGAGAAACGGCGACACAACTCCAGATATGTGCCAAGGATGTCCAGAGGATGTGCCAAGCCCGGGACATCTGGAACGCTGTAAGTACAGCGATCGTCCCAGATCGTCCGAAAGCTCCAATACAGTTGGCGTAATTACCAGCGACAGGTCAGAAGGGCCTAGCTAACTACGAGGGTCCTAAGTAGTTTGACACAACGGATCAAAACACAACCCAATTAACAATTTCAGTTCTATTCCAGCCGTATAGCACTCCTCCCGGCTTTGTTGATGACACTACATTCAAAACTGTTTTGTCCACCAACACCTCCTCTATGCATCTTTAAATCCGAAATGTGTACAAAGTGGCCCACTCCATAGACGGTTGTGAAAACAAATTAATAAAACCTTTCTAAGACCATAAAGATTTTGAAAATGTTCTAGTGAAAGATGTTATGACCACTTGAGAACCATCATAAAACCTATTGGCCGCCATCAAAACCAGCATAGGGCTAAATGGCCACAGCTGTCAAACTTCACGGCGATATCGTGGTTGGTTTTTGTTGTTTTGCTTTGTTGCTCTTCTGATTCATTCAACAGCAAATAATGGCTCAGAAAAAAGTTCTTCTGTTGCGGGAAATTATGATTGATAGCAAAATATATAAAACAAATTGAGTTTTTTTTATAGCGTATCATGCTCCAAATCATATGCGCAATCAATTTTATGGTGAATATTGGCACGATAAGAGCTGAAAATTAATGCGCCTTGGAAATTATGCGAGTTTACAACAACAAAAACAAAATTGAAAGAATTATATTCCGTAAATTAATCATGAAACTCCTGAAAATTGATGGAATTCAATAAGGTTATCTAAACGAATACCGAAGTTTGTCTCAGATCTACAGTTCAATTGTACTACATTTAAAATTTGGTGTGTTTATTTTTTCACATTTCAATTATTTCATATATTTCAACATGGCGATTGCAAGAAATCACAGTTTTGCCAAAAAGCCAATTTATCTTAGCAGTGGCTACTATGAAACTATCTGGTCGCTTGGTAGCTTTCCTCAATGCCAGTTAGCCGTTTAATGCATTTACTGGAGGCAAAATGGTTTTAAAATGCTTTTTGAACTGACCATAATAAGATAATATGAATGATTCCTAAAACGGCATTTCAAAACAGCATTTTATGAGTTAATAAAGTCAAAATAAAACCTTTGATAGGAGTAAAAGGAATTTTAGAAGTCAAGGTTTGAAGATCGTTGTAAAGAAGCTGTGTAGGTTCTTATAAACCTGACTAAAATTTGAAACCTATTGGCATATCTTGCTGCCATAATAAAGCCGAATTGATTATTAGTGGCTTTCATAAAACTTTAATAAAACTTTATAAAACTGGATGGTTTTGGTCAGGTAGTCACCTAGGGAGGCGGCACCCGGCATCTCAAAGAAGAGGCTGGTGGCCAAGGGCTCTGGTGGCCCTAAAACATATGCGGATGAGGCGGTCGGAAAGATGATGGCCAAGAACAACTCAAGCGTCGGGAGTGGCCCAAGATTCAGGGCTGGCCCAAGCAAAGCGATTTGCCCAGGTAATGGCCAGCATATGGACAGGAAGAACATCAGGATTGAAGGGGACCTCTAAAAGAAAAGAAAAGGTCCAGCGAAATGTGGCCCGAAAGCGTAACCGCAGAAAGGCCTCATAGTGAAGGCGGAAGAGTCCAAGTACACGAAGGTCTCAAAGCGTGGAGATGCTATACTGGCAGATCTTGGAGCCGACGGGCGTAGTATACGCTGTACTCGCACGGGTGAGATGATCCTGGAACTGAAGAGGGATACAACGTTGAAAGGTCCGGCCTACAAAAAATTAGCCGACGAAGTCCTAGGAGCGGAAGTGGAAGTGTAAAAACCTGGACGAGATCACGGAAACGTGTGAGATCTCCACGGCTCTTAGGATGCAATGTTAGGCCGAGATAGCCAAGAAGGAAGTGTGACTGCGGAAAGGGTCATTTGGGACCCAAGTGGCCCCAATGCGGTTGTCAGTAGCCGGAGGAAACTAGGCTCTAAAAGTCGCAAAGCTTAAGGTGAGATGGTCCATGTGTCCACTGAGCGGGCACCAGCAATTGAAGGCATTAGGCCTTTTGACGTTTAATCACCTTTCTTTTTCTAGCACATGCAGATTAATGATGGTTTGTTTTCCTGCAAAAGATGTTCCTTCTTACTTGCACTCCTTTGATCTAAATGGCGCTGTAGTGTGTGTGCGTTCAAGGTCACTAAGCCTAATGGTTCAGGTGTCTGAAGAGCGGACACATGTCCTGGGAATGCAAAGGCCCGGACAGGAGCAAAATGTGTATAGGTCACTAGGCTCGGGATTGCAAAGAGACCCCCCAATAGTCTGACGTGTGCTTGGAAACTAGACGACAAACACGTTAAGGGGGGGGGGGGGGCAAAGTTCCCGGCCTATAAAAGTAACCCCAGAAGCTAATCACAGTACAGGTTACCCAACTAAACCCAAATCACTGTGAGGTAGCTCAGCAACTGTTGTGTCAGGCAGTTCGTGATTCGGCAACAGATATCGTCATAACCGTATCCCTGCTGGAAACGGCAACTGATATTGCAGATAGTTTATTTAAAAGACATTTACTCGATCTTCAACTCGAGGTTGTACAGACTGAACTTGAACAGAGAGCGAATTACAACGGACAACTTAACCTAACACCCAGTGGACCAGTATGGACATTTTCGTTTTGCGAAAAGTTCGAACCCTCAGTTCTTGGCAATCGCTTGAACGACGGATGACGCCGCTAAACACTGGACTACGAAGCCAACAATAGGTCCAATATGGTGGCATTGTGGAGGACGGGCAATTATCCGGTTTCTGGAGGTTGTATCCAACTCAAACGAGGGCTAAGGTGATTGGAGTGTTCTTCTGCAGCTGTTAAGCGCCGCCTTGATGCTCGACTGTCCAGGTTTCACAGATGGACGAGCACATGACAACGGAGCTGATTGGCTGAAATGCGTTACTAAAACCGGGCGATTTCAATGGGGGTTCGCCTTACCAACCCTAGGGGCTAGATCCTGCTGGAGGCTCAGGTTAGCCTCATTGTAGACCTGGCCAACGTCGGTACCAAGATACCTACCACATAAACCGAGCTAGTCGATCATCGACGTGACGTTCTGGAACATAGGGCAACCGAGCACCGGGGGGGGGGGGGGGTCGTGGATGGCTACACTCATAGCGATCACTTGGCGTTTCGTTATAGTATCATCAACAATGCTAGGCAGCGTGTGGAGGGAAGAGCACCTACTGTATTTGCCGGCAGCTGGTGGACCTTCGACAATGAAGTATTCAAAGAGGCACTTGAGTGGAAAGAAAAAAGGGGCAAAACCCAGCACCAACTCGTAGCGCTACTACCACGTGTGTACAACGCTACCATGGTTAGGAAGATTAACCCTAGAAATTTTGGTCTAGGTCACCGGTTTACTGGTGGGCAGAGTTGATCCGCTGACCTCCGCAGAACATGCCTTCGCAAAAGGAGTGCGGTTGGACGGTGAAGATCGGAGTTTCGAGTGGCGGCTCCTACCGAGCAATCAGCGGAGTTACTACAGGTGGTCATTGGGGGGCTCGTTCCAAGCCATGACCCAAGTCCTTGGCTTCCCACCGCCGTAGATACGTTCAATGACCAGCGTTCCAGGATTCCAGGCCATAACGCATCCATGGCGGTGGAAGGATGGTCGGCAAACACGCCGAACGTCAACAATCACCTGTGCAATGACAACTGCACAGCGGAGGGTGGGGATGAGGCAACGATTACGAATTATAAACTCATTGTGATAGCAAAGTCTCTCAAGGTGAACAAGGCGTCAGCACCAGATGGATCCCGAACCTGGCCATCAAGACGGCTATTTTGCTGGCTTCCGAAATGTTCAGGGTAGTCATGCAAAGATGCCTGGAAGCGACAGAATCCCGTATTACTGCCAAAGGCAGGAAGGCCACCAGGTGATCTATCTGCATATAGACCGATAGGCATTTTGGATAGGACGGGTAAAGTGCTTGAGAGAATAATCCTCAACAGGGTGTCGAAGTTCACGGAAGGTACAGGCGGCCTGTCGAAAATCTAGTTTGGCTTACGGAAAGGCAAGTCAACGGTGGATGCCATCGTGTCTATCACTAAGACAGCCGAGATAGCACTCCAGCGTAAGAGACGGGAAGTCCCGTCCCAAGGAGTTCCTTGACGTGAGACACGCGTTCAATAGCGCTGCCAGTTGTGAAGCTATTGCCAACTTGAAGCGGGTCCAGAATGTGTCCAAATCACCGCAGGGGTTACGCAAGGTTCTACAGTAGGCCCAGTGCTTTGGAACACAATGTATGACGAAGTGTTGAGACTAAAGTTCCCTTACGGGCTAAAGGTTGTCGGTTTCGCGGACGACATCCCCTTTAAGGTCTATGAAGAATCCAAAGAAGAGGTGGAGTTAACGGCCACTCAAACGGCCCAAGTAGAGGGATGGATGCGCTTCAGGAAACTGGAGCTAGTCCACAATAATACAGAGGTTCTTGTGCGGTCCCTGAAGTACTTGGAGGTTATAATCGACGACAAGCTGTCCTTTATCAGCCACATCGATTACACCTCCACGGCTATATCGGCATTATCCCGCCTGATGGCCAATAGCACGGCTTTACAAGGTAGCAAGCGGAAGCTCCTGGTATGGTGGGCCGCCGTGGGTTATCGCGGCAAGTACTAAGAGCTACCTAGGTAAGCTGGACAGTATGCACAGGCTAAGAGTGGCTAGCGCCTACCACACAGTGTCACGCGACGCACCGGAGATTATGCCCTTGTACATCATCATAAATTAAGGCGAAGAGTGCTTCGACCAACGTGGACTAAAGAGGTATACGGAAGACCACTAGAGTTGCATCTGTGGTCAAATGGTATCCGGATGGGTTGGTCGGTGACACGGTGAAGTTAGCTTCCATTCGACGCAGATCCAGATAGGCCATGGTTGCTTTAGACAATAGCTGCGGAACTACGGGCACACCGAATTCTCCGCGTTGTCCCGGGTGCGCGGACGCAGAGGAATCCGTAGAGCATGTGGTCTTCGCATGTCCTTGCTTCGATGGCGCGAGAAACGGCGACACAACTCCAGATATGTGCCAAGGATGTCCAGAGGATGTGCCAAGCCCGGGACATCTGGAACGCTGTAAGTACAGCGATCGTCCCAGATCGTCCGAAAGCTCCAATACAGTTGGCGTAATTACCAGCGACAGGTCAGAAGGGCCTAGCTAACTACGAGGGTCCTAAGTAGTTTGACACAACGGATCAAAACACAACCCAATTAACAATTTCAGTTCTATTCCAGCCGTATAGCACTCCTCCCGGCTTTGTTGATGACACTACATTCAAAACTGTTTTGTCCACCAACACCTCCTCTATGCATCTTTAAATCCGAAATGTGTACAAAGTGGCCCACTCCATAGACGGTTGTGAAAACAAATTAATAAAACCTTTCTAAGACCATAAAGATTTTGAAAATGTTCTAGTGAAAGATGTTATGACCACTTGAGAACCATCATAAAACCTATTGGCCGCCATCAAAACCAGCATAGGGCTAAATGGCCACAGCTGTCAAACTTCACGGCGATATCGTGGTTGG
Organism: Aedes koreicus; assembly: GCA_024533555.2. Taxonomy (NCBI): domain Eukaryota; kingdom Metazoa; phylum Arthropoda; class Insecta; order Diptera; family Culicidae; genus Aedes; species Aedes koreicus. The sequence goes on from JAHHFK020002121.1 coordinate 195,356, forward strand.
TTTTTGTTGTTTTGCTTTGTTGCTCTTCTGATTCATTCAACAGCAAATAATGGCTCAGAAAAAAGTTCTTCTGTTGCGGGAAATTATGATTGATAGCAAAATATATAAAACAAATTGAGTTTTTTTTATAGCGTATCATGCTCCAAATCATATGCGCAATCAATTTTATGGTGAATATTGGCACGATAAGAGCTGAAAATTAATGCGCCTTGGAAATTATGCGAGTTTACAACAACAAAAACAAAATTGAAAGAATTATATTCCGTAAATTAATCATGAAACTCCTGAAAATTGATGGAATTCAATAAGGTTATCTAAACGAATACCGAAGTTTGTCTCAGATCTACAGTTCAATTGTACTACATTTAAAATTTGGTGTGTTTATTTTTTCACATTTCAATTATTTCATATATTTCAACATGGCGATTGCAAGAAATCACAGTTTTGCCAAAAAGCCAATTTATCTTAGCAGTGGCTACTATGAAACTATCTGGTCGCTTGGTAGCTTTCCTCAATGCCAGTTAGCCGTTTAATGCATTTACTGGAGGCAAAATGGTTTTAAAATGCTTTTTGAACTGACCATAATAAGATAATATGAATGATTCCTAAAACGGCATTTCAAAACAGCATTTTATGAGTTAATAAAGTCAAAATAAAACCTTTGATAGGAGTAAAAGGAATTTTAGAAGTCAAGGTTTGAAGATCGTTGTAAAGAAGCTGTGTAGGTTCTTATAAACCTGACTAAAATTTGAAACCTATTGGCATATCTTGCTGCCATAATAAAGCCGAATTGATTATTAGTGGCTTTCATAAAACTTTAATAAAACTTTATAAAACTGGATGGTTTTGGCAATGTTACTTGGGAATAGCCCCTCCATGAAGTAATAAAGTAATAGGTAGTACCGCGGGTGACCAAGTCTGGGAAGGGTTTTTACTGGTCGAGGGCTTCATACCCTCAACAACATACCCTGAATTCTTCAGGAGTCTGGTTCCAGATATTCCTTCCCGTACAAAAAAAAACGTAGAAATTGTGCTATGCTCTTTAACCTGGAAACAAGCAGTCATGAACCAAGCTAATTTACCAGCAAATGCTTATTGTAAATCCATCGTAGAAGCTTCATCCGCCTTATCAATTCCAGCTATCCAAACAAATCTACCTCAAATCATCGAAACCAGCATCGAAACCAGCAGCAGCAGCAGCAGCAAGCAGTCATTCCCGGCTGACTTCCTACCTCAACGATGTTTCGTCATTTCGTTTTGTTATTGTTGTGTTGACTCGAAGCCACCGCGCGCGCCGTTTCGGAGAGCTCAGCGCCCGGAGAAGGCCGCACACATTCGGTGCGCAGCAACATATTTTTCCCTCGGTTCGCTCGAATATGTTTGTACAATGTTTTCCCTCCATCATCACCCGGCGGAGTCCGTGGAGAAGGATTGAGGTACACGTGCATGGGGTGGCAGGCGACGCGACGGAAGGCGAAGCATATAGTAAACACACAGCATAAGCTCCCATGCTATTGCCTTTTAAAAGTTCAACTCCAGCTGGAAATGGTAATGCGGCTCTCTGACTCCCTCTCTCTCTCTCTCTCTCTGCGGCTCTTTCCATAGTTGGAGAGGAGCATTTCTGTCGTCGCTGTGTGCGTCTCAGCCGAGTGGCAATGCATCGCGTTTCGCCTTCCCAGCGAACGTAGGCCTACTGTTGATGTTTACGTTTTCGTATCTTTACTAACGCAAAAAAAAAAGCGGCCATCGAGCATCGGGGGGAGCATGTTCCAAAATGGGTTCAGCAAGGAAAGGAGGTGGGGGGGAAAGATGGAGGTTATGTTTTCATTTTTTGCCTTCTTTGTTTCCTCGTATGTGCCCCTACTGCCAAAGTGAGCGATATGAGCTCACAGATGGCGCGGGCGGATGGATGGCATCGAGAAAAGAGGTTTGTTTTGTTGTTGGTTTTTGGTTCGATCATTTTCACACCAGTTATAATAAAATCCGCGCGCAGAGGAGCAGATCTGTCATTGAGTGTGTCTGTGTGTTGGTATGCGTAATGAAAAGCGATCGGGGAGGCCATTTGTTGTTGCTCTCACTTTTGCGTGCCCCGCTGCCGTGGTGTTAAAAACCGATTTTTTTTTCACGCAAAGCACTTCAACTGACTACCGTAGGATGAATACATACATAAACATGGAGATACCGATTGTGCAGCTCTTTTTTGCCTTCGCAGTAAACCACCTTCGGCTGAGAAGTTCCTGCTAGAGCCACTTGTTTGTTTTAATAATGTATTAAGTGGTCGGTTTTCGCTGGAATTTATGTCACCTCCATCTGATAATATTAATATTGAAGCATATGAGTAGGAACCATATGCGGCAGCGCTACTCGTCGTTGGCCTTCGCCGGCCGAATTTCAAGTTTGGCGGTTTGGCTGTTTCGAAATATTCGAGTTTTTGACACCCCGGGCGGGAAGCTGGTTTAGCGCGCGAAGGGAGGGGGCGAGCGGCAGGTCAGATAAATTTGGTTATATTGTTTCGACTATGTCGAGGACAGGCCAAGCGGATTAAAGCCGTCCAATGGGGAGCGTACTGGCAAATGAATTCAGTTTTTTCCTACTTTTAAGAAAAAGGGAAACTAGTTCCAAATTAGGCAACGAAGGCCGTTAATCGGCATTAAAATAGATATTGGGACGTCACCAGCTTTATAGCCCTCGATTGAAAATGCATATGACAAAGTAGGTGCTGCTTTTGACAGCGTAGGAATACGATGGGCATTGGATTTTTCTTTGAACATTTTGTATGATAATGCATGCCTAGCTGGCATATTTGAATGGTCATTTTTTTAAGACCTAACAAATCGATTTTCAGCAACCAGTGGCAAAAATGTCCAAGAAATACAGGTGGTACAAACATTAAAGGTTGTCCACGTGAAAATTGTAACACACGCCAATAGCTTTAACTGTTTTGCCTTTAGAGTAAAACGTTTGATACTTTGGGTAGTTTTAAGTCAGTATGTACTGTTTGAACCCTGTCAGTTTTATTAAAAAATGCTGATTTTTTTTGTGAAATTGATCGGAAACAAGTAACAATCGTCCTCACAGGAGCGCTAAAGACGGCATATATTTATTTGACGTCAATCACAAGTAAACCGATTAGTTATTTTAATCTATATATTTAAAAATGGATTTCTGTCTGTCTGTCTGTCTGTCTGTCTGTCTGTCTGTCTGTCTGTCTGTCTGTCTGTCTGTCTGTCTGTCTGTCTGTCTGTCTGTCTGTCTGTCTGTCTGTCTGTCTGTCTGTCTGTCTGTCTGTCTGTCTGTCTGTCTGTCTGTCTGTCTGTCTGTCTGTCTGTCTGTCTGTCTGTCTGTCTGTCTGTCTGTCTGTCTGTCTGTCTGTCTGTCTGTCTGTCTGTCTGTCTGTCTGTCTGTCTGTCTGTCTGTCTGTCTGTCTGTCTGTCTGTCTGTCTGTCTGTCTGTCTGTCTGTCTGTCTGTCTGTCTGTCTGTCTGTCTGTCTGTCTGTCTGTCTGTCTGTCTGTCTGTCTGTCTGTCTGTCTGTCTGTCTGTCTGTCTGTCTGTCTGTCTGTCTGTCTGTCTGTCTGTCTGTCTGTCTGTCTGTCTGTCTGTCTGTCTGTCTGTCTGTCTGTCTGTCTGTCTGTCTGTCTGTCTGTCTGTCTGTCTGTCTGTCTGTCTGTCTGTCTGTCTGTCTGTCTGTCTGTCTGTCTGTCTGTCTGTCTGTCTGTCTGTCTGTCTGTCTGTCTGTCTGTCTGTCTGTCTGTCTGTCTGTCTGTCTGTCTGTCTGTCTGTCTGTCTGTCTGTCTGTCTGTCTGTCTGTCTGTCTGTCTGTCTGTCTGTCTGTCTGTCTGTCTGTCTGTCTGTCTGTCTGTCTGTCTGTCTGTCTGTCTGTCTGTCTGTCTGTCTGTCTGTCTGTCTGTCTGTCTGTCTGTCTGTCTGTCTGTCTGTCTGTCTGTCTGTCTGTCTGTCTGTCTGTCTGTCTGTCTGTCTGAACCTAACAGACTCGGGCACTACTTACCTGATCGGCGTGAAATTTTGTATGGAGGGGTTTTGGGACCGAGAAAGGTTCTTATGCTAGTTTGAGAACCCTCCCTTCTCTGGAAAGGGGGGCTCCATACAAATAAGACACGTATTTCTGCATATCTCGAGAACTAATCAAGCAAAGAAAACCAAATTTATCATGTGACATTTTTTGGAGGCAAGATATGTTTCAATGGTAGTTTGAGACCCCTCCTCTTTCTTGAAGGGGGTGTTCCCATACAAATGAAACAGAAGTTTCTGCATAACTCAAGAACTAATCAAGCAAATGGAACCAAATTTTACATCTGGAGTTTTCTGGAAGCAAACAATGTTTCTATGGTGGTTGGAGACCCCTCGTCTCTCTAGAAGGGGGAGGGGGGCCCCCATACAAATGAAATACACGTTTCTGCTTAACTCGAGAACTACACGGTGTTCAATAAGTTCGAATACAAGTTTTCATCATTGCGTAGGTATGCGCCATGTACATATTCTGCATTGGGATTGGTGTCAGCTTTAGCTTCATTCATACGCTACCGAATGTGCGCGGTGTTGACATTCTGTTAGTTGTTGTTTGTTTGTTACGCGCGATGAAAGAGTATCGGGACTTCGTAATTAAGCGTTTTTTGAACGGTGAGCGACCCGGCGATATATTCCGGCTGCTGAAATCGCATGGGGTCAAGCGGAACTTTGTCTACACGACCATCAGGCGATACCGGGAGACGTCCTCGACCAATGACCGTGCGAGATCCGGTCGGCCGCGTTCAGCGAGGACGCCACGGGTCATCAAGATCGTGAGGGAGCGAATTCGGCGCAAAAAGAACCGCTCAATCCGGAAAACGGCTGCAGATCTCAACGTTTCCATTGGAACCGCTCACACCATACTCACCAAGGACCTTGGTTTCAGGCCTTATAAAAAACGTAAGGTCCATGGCGTTTCGGAGGCTACCAGCAAAAAGCGGTTGGATCGAGCTAAGAGGATCCTCTCTCGGCACGCTGGTCAGGAGTTTGTTTTTTCGGACGAGAAACTGTTCGTGCTGCAGCAGCCGCACAATGTGCAAAATGACCGGGTGTGGGCGCCATCGAGGGACAGCATTCCTGAATCCAATATAAACATCCCTCGGTTCCAAAGTGCCGCGTCGGTGATGGTTTGGGGGGCAGTATGCAAACGTGGTAAGCTACCCTTGGTGTTTATTGAAAAAAACGTAAAAATCAACGCGGCGTACTACAAAACTGAGGTTTTGGAAAAGGTTGTTGCCTCTACGGCGATGAGCACTACGTGTTCCAGCAGGACGGTGCACCAGCCCATACGGCAAATGTGGTTCAAGCCTGGTGTCGGGACAATTTAACCGACTTTCTGGACAAAACTTTGTGGCCTCCCAGCTCCCCGGACTTGAATCCTCTCGACTTTTTTGTTTGGTCCTATATGATGGCGAAGCTGAACGAATACAAGGTCAGCACTTTGGATCATTTCAAGACGGTAATTCTCAAAATCTGGGACGAAATGCCCATGCAGTCCGTGCGTGCCGCCTGCGACGCGTTCGAGAAACGTTTGAAGCTCGTTAAGGAGTACAAAGGGGGGTCATTCCAAGAGAAATGTTGTAAACGTTCCTTGTAAACATAGCTTTCAATAACATAAATCCAAAAAATAAAAAAACATGTTTTCATTTTTTTAACAAATTTTGAAAGTGTATCCGAACTTATTGAACACCGTGTAATCAAGTAAATGGAACCAAATTTGGCAAGTAGAGGTTTATGAAGGCAAAAATGTTCCTATGGTGGTTTGAGACCCCTCCGCTTTCTGTAGGGGGGGGGGGGGGCTCCCATATAAATGAAAAACAAATTTCTGCATAACTCGAAAACTAATCAAGCATATGGAACCAAATTTGGCATGTGGAGGTTTTTGGAGGAGAGAAATGCTTTTATGGTAGTTTGAGTCCTCTGGAAGGGGGAGGGTTCCGTACAAATGCAACACCAATTTCTGCATAACTCGAGAACTACTCAAGTAAATGGAACAGAGAAAAACATGGAACCACATTTGGCAGGTGGAGGTATTTGGAGACAAGAAATGTTTCTAAGGGGACTCGAGACCCCTCCCCTTTCTGAAAGGAGGGCTACAAATGAAACACAAATTTCTGAATAACTCGAGAACTTATCAAGTTACTGGAACCAAATTTGGCATGAGGAAGTTTTTGAAGGCAAGAAATGTTTTTATTGTGGTTTGAGACCCCTCCGCCCTCTCAAAAGGGGGCTCCCATACAAATGAAACACAAATTTCTGCATAACTCGGGAACTAATCAAGCATATGAATCCAAGTTTGGCAGGTGGAGGTTTTTGAAGGACAGAAATAATTCTATGGTGATATGAGACCCCTTCGACTTTTGGAAGGGGAGACTACCATACGAATGAAACACAAATTTCTACCAAACATGATAATTATCCAGGTTACTAAAACACAAAATTTGTATTTCTCGGGTAAGAAGCATGTTCTGATAGAAGTTTGAACCCCTGCTTAGTCAAGAAAAATAACTTATTCCGAAAAACAACTACAAACGTGCCAGTTCTATTAAAAAAAATCATTTAGTTGCAAGCGTAGCAGCGCTCGCACCGGGTTCAGCTAGTATTAAATGTTTTGTCACTTATATCTATCTTCTTCTATATATATAAAAATGGATTTCTGTCTGTCTATCTGTCTGTCTGTTTGTCTGTCTGAACCTCATAGGCTTGAAAACTGAATGGAGAAGTTTTTGGGGTCGGGGAAGGTTCTTATGATGGTTTGATACCCCTTCCTTCTCTGTAAAGGGGGGCTCCCATACAAATGAAACACTCATTTCTGCATAACCCAAGAACTACTCAAGCAAATGGAACCAAATTTAGCATGTGAGAGTTTTTAGAAGCAAGAAATGTTTCTAAGGTGGTTTGAGACCCCTCTCTTCTCTATAAGGGGAGGCTCCCATACCAATGAAACTGAAATTTCTGCATAACTCGAGAACTAATAAGGTAAATGGAACCAAATTTGGAATGTGGGTATTTTAGAGGCAATAAATGTTTCTAGGGTAGGAGAACCCTTCTCTCTTGATTAGGGGGGGGGGAGAGGGTGCTCCCATACAAATGCAATGGTTTTTGGGGCTGGGGAAGGTTCTTATGAATGTTTAAGACCCCTACTCTCTCAGGAAGGGGGGCTCTCATACAAGTGAGACACAAATTTCTTCATAACTCGAGAACTAATCAAACACTAATCAATTGAACCAAATTTGGCATGCAGAAGTTTTTGGAGGCAAAAAATGTTTCTATGGAAGTTTGAGACCCCTCTCCTTTCTAGAAAGCGAGGCTCCCATACAAATGAAACAGAAGTTTCTACATATCTCAAGAACTAATTAAGCAAATAGAACCAAATTTGGCATGTGGGGTTTTCTGGAGGCAATAAATGTTTCTACGGTAGTTCGAGACCCCTCCTCTCTCTCTGGTAGGGGAGGGGTGGGGCTCCCATACCAATGAAACAGAAGGTATTGCATAACTCGAGAGCTAATCAAGTAAATGGAACCAAATTTGGCAAGTGGGGGTTTTTGAAGGCAAGAAATGTTTCTAAGGTAACTTGAGACCCCTCCGCCCTCTGTAAGAGGGGGGCTCTCATTCAAATGAAACACAAATTTGTGCATAACTTGAGAACTAATCAAGCAAATGTAACCAAACCGAAATCCTCCAAATCCAGCCGCCATCTCAATAATTTTGAGTTCTTGGTTGAGTTTTTTTATAAGAGTTAACTGTTCATGGTCCGTTATTAAGGTGGTCTTGTTCCCGTACAGATAAGTGCGGTATTTATTCCCAGCCCACATGATTGCTAAGGCTTCCTTCTCTGTGGTTGAGTAGTTAATTTCAGTGTTATTTAGTGTTCTACTTCCGTATGGAATCGGTCTTTCTTCTTTGTTCTGTGATTGTGGCGCGACTAGGGCGAGAGCGTATTATTTGTGGCGGTCAGAATAAAGGGTGTCCACGATGAAATTGCCACACTATGAAATTGCTCTAACTTTTTAACCGTTGGGTAGAATTTAATGAAAATTTGGGTGGATTTAGTTCATAGTGCATTATTTACATCCTGCAAGTTTTAAAGTCCTGTGATCAAAACTCGCGGAAATGGAGTCGAAAGAACAGCTCGTGCGTGATAAAATCTTGCGCATTCATCACGAGAACAAGGATCTCTCGCATCATTCCATCGCGAAAACGTTGGGAATCGCGAATTCCACGGTGTCGCGAGTGATTAAGTGGTTCGAGGAACGGTTGACCACCGATCGGAAGCCCAGAAGTGAAGGAAAAAGTATTCCGTACAACACCAAAAATCACAACCGCGTAGTTGGGGCCTTCAACCGAAATCCGAACGCCTCCGTTCGAAATGTGGCTAAGAAGCTGCACCTAAGCCGAAGTTTTGTCCAGAAGGCCAAAACTAAGGCTGGGCTTCGAACGTTCAAGGTACAAAAGGCCCCTAATCGCGACGAGAAGCAGAACAAGTCCGCCAAAACCCGTGCCAAGAAGTTGTACCTCAACATGCTGACGAAAGTTGAATGCTGCATCATGGACGACGAAACATATGTGAAGGCCGACTTCAAACAGATCCCCGGCAACCTGTTTTCCACGGCCAAGGATAAGTTCAGCGTTCCGGAGCATGTCCGCACTCAGAAGATGTCCAAATTTGCGAAGAAATTCCTGGTTTGGCAAGCCATCTGCACGTGCGGGAAGCGGAGTGCACCTTTCGTGACCCAGGACACGATGAACGGACAGGTGTACATAAAAGAGTGCCTCCAGAAGCGGCTGCTTCCTCTCCTGAAGGCCCACAACGTCCCAACAATCTTCTGGCCGGATTTGGCCTCATGCCACTACTCCAAGGACGTGCTGAAGTGGTATGCGGACAATAAGGTCAATTTCGTGCCGAAAATGTTCAACCCTCCCAACACTCCGGCGCTCCACCCCATCGAGAAGTACTGGGCGATTATGAAGCAGCACCTTCTTAAACGACCTAAGGTAGTGACGACAGTCAAGGAACTGAAGAAAGTATGGGTTTACATGCAAAAAACGGTTGATTCACAGCTTGTGCAGAATCTTGTGGCCGGGGTTAAGGCCAAGGTGCGGGCATTTGCGTATGGACTGTAAATAAAATACGAGTAAAATGGTAAAATGAAGTTTAATAGTTATTTCTCAATCCCTGAAAATTTGATGGCAATCGGATGAAAACTCGAATTTTGCGAATCAATTTTGTGTGTGGCAATTTCATCGTGGACACCCTTTAAATGGAACCCTAAAATCTGGATGCGTGAGGATTTGGTCAGAAGTTAGGATTCGTTTTAATTTTTCAAATCCAGTTTTGTATAGTTCGTCTTTTACATTTACCTTTTCTTCTTTTTTCAAACATTTGGAAAGTGGTTTTGCTAGCTTAGCGTAGTCCTTTATGAATCTTCTATAGTACCCAGTAAGGCCTAAGAATTGCTTAATTTCCTTTTGCGTAGTTGGCAGTTTCCATTCTAAAAATTTTTGAATCTCTGAGGGATCTGGTTTTACACCTTGAAATTCTTCCTCGCGTCTTAAAAATTCACACTTGTCTAGCTGAATTTTCAAGTTGAATTCCGAGAGTCTTTGAAGTACTTTTGCAAGATTTCTTAGGTGGCTTCTGAGGTTATGCCCAATAATAATAATATCATCGAGATAAGCATAGCAAATATCGCCGATATAATCCTGTAGGATATGATTCATTGCCGGCTGAAAGGTTGTGGGTGCATTTTTCAGATCAAAAAGCATTCAAGTAAATTCGAAGTGGCCTTGTTCTGTGGTAAAAGCGGTTTTAGATTGAAGTCGTGGGTCCATTTCGATTTGATGGAACCCTGACTTCAGATCTCTAGCGTCGTGAAATACTCCGATTTCCCTAGGAAATTTATCACCAATTGCTTTTTTCGTTGACTACAGTTTCTACAGTCAATGACAACGCGAACTTAGCTCTGTTCTTCTACGTCTTTTCTAAACGCTCGTGGATACCTATAAGATTTTGTGTATACGGGTTGATGGTTAGTTGATTCAATTTTGTGTTTTATTGCTGTTGTTGCAGTTAGTTTTTCGTTTTGTTTCAAAAGAACGGTCTGATTTTAAAGGATTACTTTAAAAAGCTCCGTTTTCTCTAGCCTTGATCAATGACTCGTTCTTGTAATGTTTTCGAGGGTTTCTTCCGTAATTTGATTATTCGGTTCAATTGGGTTGGGGATAAGTGTTTCGAAGTTATTAATTTGGAGTTTAACCTTTTCTTTGATGACAAGTGGGGGTTCTCTATCTGTCATGACTTTAACTGTTGATTAGTTGTTGAGTGACTTGTAGAGGACTGGTGTGTTTGTTACTGATTTGTAAAGTTTTTGAAAAGTTGGTACTGGTCAGTCATCATTTTCTGTTGTGTTAATTTCTATCGTATGAGAATAAATTTTCTTTGCTGGATAGTATTTTTTGTACGGTATTACTAATTTACCGAGAGTAATGGTTTCTTTTTCGAAATTAATTTTTGCACCGGTTTCTGCCAGGTATTGGGAACCCAGGAGGCCGTCGAAAAAAGGGTGAAAATCAAGTTCATAAAATGTTTGTATCGGAACTTCGGGTCCAATGAGGTTAGCTTTTCCTTTTTTGTTAATCTCGTGGAAACCCGAAACATTTTTTATATTTGTATTTTTGGTTGCTTTTATATTTGTTAGAATATTGGGTTTTATGACATTTTTATTGGCTGCTGTGTCTATTAATATATTAATGATCTGATTAGTATTTTTATTTGTGCATCGTATGTATGGTAAATAATTCAAGAGTTTGTTCTTTGTTTGTGGATTAGACAAAAATTTATGTCTACGTCTTCAATATCGCTTTCACTTTCTGACTCGGAGTTGTTATCCGAATGGGCAGTTTCGTTATTGTAAATCTGCTTTTGACAGAACCTGTGTTCATCGGCTGTGGAGGATCTTTGGCAGGCTCCATCTTTTTATCATTATTTTTATCGAACTGCGGTTTTTTATAACCTCTTTTTTGGTATTTAAAATCTCTTGGTTTTTTAGAAAGTGCTTCTATATTGGTAGCTGTTACTTCTTGACACATAAATTTGCAAACGAAGGAATAAGCTGCCTCCATGTCGTCCGGCCTAGCACAGGCTGCGTATCCGAAGTATGGTTCTTTGAGGCCCGCGAGAAAAGCTGCCAGGGCATCTTCTTCTATAAATGCATTAATTGTATCCCAGTGATCTTTGTATTTGGGTTTCTGTTTTGCAAGAGACTTAATGTTTTGACAGATCTTTTTGCAACGATTATAGTACTTATGTACTGACATATTGTCAGTCATTTGGGTTTGCCACAATTGGCTCTTGTAGAACGTAAGTACTTGGCAATCGCCAAGGGCATTAGTTAGAATTTCTTTTATCTCTTCGAATTTTTGCTGGTTGCCATTTTTGCCATCATCCAATTGCGTCCGACACGAATGCCACATACATGGTAAAGTGCCGTTAATAAACAATAATAATAATAATCATCCAATTTAAGGACTGTCTCGAAAACAAACTAGCCACACGGGTTGCAAAATGGTGAGAAGACACCTGGTATGGAGCGTGCGTCCCAGCAACATAGCACTGGTCCTCACAAGTTCCTACCTCATGCTTCCACGGGTCAAGAGATGACAAAGACCACCAGCTAAGGGTTGCGTACTTAGCTGGTGGTGCAGCCTGGGCACTGTTGTCCTTCTGACGTCAGCTAGATTGAGGAGGTGCGTGCCGAGCGTCTGTCCACCAAGGAGGTGCGGCTCAAACAGTGTCTGTCCTGGCATCCAACAGTTGAGTAATACTTATGACAGACATAAAACGCTGACCGTTGTACGAATTGTCAAATACTTTAATCCAGTACAGAAAAACACGTACTAGACTAAAGGAGTACAACGCTGTAAGTTGTATGTCTGTCCCGGGCATAAGAAACGCTGTATCGCGTCAACTATACATTAGGTGGCAGCCGCACCAAGGCGATATAGGCAGCGTGACCCCGGTAAAGAAGCATGCTGAAATCTTACCCTACCACGAAAAGTGCAAGTATTCTTTATACGATTTTCTGGTGAAATTTTGTACAGGATGCCGTTTAGAAATATTGTTCTCTAGTAAATACGCAAGAAGCGGTAACATTTCCCAAGCAAATGATATGTTGAACTAAAAAATCTATTATAAAGCCAATAAGAAAATTTTATTCGTGGTCAAGTAACAGATAATAAACAATGCATAGCAACGCGGTTACAGCCTACTAATACAATACTCCTCCCTAATCCGCGATGCTTAACGACTTGCAGAACTTCTTATGTTTCAGTGCAGCAATTGATTTAGTAAAACCATCAGCTGGTTGCTCATTTGTCGGAATATAGCTCAACTTGATTTCACCTTGACGTAAACTATCATGGACAAAATGATAACGAATGCTGACATGCTTTGTAAGTGGATTATGTTGATCGATCCGCTTTCGAAAATTTGTGTTCGCAATTTGTTCCACCACATGGATTCTTGGATTGCACGTGATAAAGCCATGTATTCCGCTTCACAAGATGACAGCACACCTGTGGGTTGCTTCTTCACATTCCAAGGAATTGCTCCACCTTGCATAGTGAAGACATATCCAGTCGTAGACTTGCGATCATCAGGATCTCCTCCCCAATCGGGATCGCAGTAGCTGGATATTTCGTGCATGGAATCCTGCATGCCAAAACGCTCGATTATTTCCTCAACGTATCTCTGTTGGTCCAAACAGAGTTTCCCCTCGGCACGATTCCTTGAAATCCTTATTCCCAGGCACTGCTTTGCCTCTCCTATATATAGTAACCAACATCAATTTGTCACCGCGAATCATCCAGTATAAGCACGGATCCACACTTGAACGAGTAAGAACAAATTCCTTCGAAACTGCGTCCAGTTGTGTGTTCCACACGCGGCTGGATTGTTTCAGACCATAAAGCGCCTTCTTCAGTTTGCAAACCTTGCCGTTCGATAAAGAAAATCCTTCTGGTTGCACCATGAAAATCTCCTCTTCGTTCAGTTCGCCTTGCAAAAACGCCGTCACCACATCCATTTGATCGATGTCCAGGTCAAACTTTACTGCTAACGCCATCAGATATTGCCCCGTCGCATATCGAATTACCGGAGAATACACCTCATCATAGACCATCCCCGGCCTTTGTGAACATCCTTTCACCACTAGCCACGTCTTATATCGTTCAATGCTTCCGTTGGTATCACGCTTTCTCTTGAACGCCCATTTGATGGCTTTCCGCCCTTCAGGACCCACGTATTATTCCTATTCGGGGATTTCAATTCTTCTTTCATCGCCTCGATCCAACGCTCCTTATCGGGACGACGTAGGACTTCCTCGTAGCTCGTCGGATCATCCATCGAAATTTCATCATCGATAGACATCTGAAGGGGATCGATTGGCCAGAAAATGAACCACAAGAAATAAATTCATCATACTTGCCTGGACACCGGCGCTCCCGACCGCTGCGCCTTAACACTTGCTGCATATCAGCTGGTTTACTTGTTTGCGGTGGTAGCGCAAATTCATCACAGGCATCTTCGAAGTCTTCACTTTCCAAAGTAACATCGGCTTGTTGATCGTTGATCTGTTCCTGGGTTGCCATTACTGGAATCAACAAGTCTTCGAAATGCAGTTCCATGAATTCCACAGGATTGGAGTTTTCGTTCAGACTAGTATCCAGATCTTTCACACCTTCAGTCAGCATCGCTACATCACGGCTTATTTGGAAACTGTCGCTCGCGGTACCCTTTAGTGTCTTTGCAGTATCCAACGAATATTCCCTTTTTGGATTTGGCATCAAACTTCCTTCTTTTAACCTTAGGGATGTGAGTCATTACAGAAGGACCGACAATCTTTAAATGCTTCAGATTAGGTTTTTGTCCAGTCCAGACCTCTTCTGGTGTTCTGTTCTCCAACGCTCGTGTTGGACTTCGATTCACCAAATAAGCTGCAGTTGATATTGCTTCTGCCCAAAATTCTTTTCCGAGTTTGACGTCATTCAGCATTGACCTTGCTTTCTCTACCAAAGTGCAGTTCAGCCGCTCTGCGACTCCGTTTTGTTCTGGTGTGTACGGGCATGTCGTTTGATGCCGGATCCCTTCTTCTTCGAACAACTTACGAAACTCAGTATTGACGAATTCTCTCCCGTTGTCCGATCGCAAAAATTTAATGTTCTTGCCTGATTGCTTCTCAGCTCCAAACGCTTCATTCTTCTTCTGGAGAAAGAACACGGTCACCTTCCGGCCTATCATCATCCACAAATGCCATGAAATAACGACTGCCTCCTTTTGACAGAACTTCAATCGGCCCACACAAGTCCGAGTTCACCATCTGTAACAATTCTTCGGTCTTCGATTCGCTACTTGGGAACGGTTGACGTACTTGCTTACCCCCCCCCCCCTCCTTAACTTCTCCTGACGCCTCACCCGGTTCAAGCCACCATCTTCGACACCGCTAATGATCAGTGCTCCGTCTGCGTCCCATACTTCACATTTTTCTCTTGTAAAGATCATCTTGTTGCCACGCTTGCAGATCGTACTGACTGACAGTTAGTTGATGGCCAAACCTGGTATCTTGAGCACACTTCCGACGTTCACACAACCTTCATTGCCGTCCCCTGACACAGAACCTTTTGCAACCGCCTTCATGTTGCTATTATTCGCGGTACCGATATCATGGTCTATTGCTTCTTCATCGATGAACCGTTGATCAGCCCTCGCCATATGACAGGTTGCGCCGGAGTCGAAATACCATTCGTTCGTCTTCACGTTACCAATCGCAAAAATACTGCAAACCCCTTTCTGCTTGCTCGTCTTCATGATGATCTTCTTTTCTGGACATTTCGTGGCAAAATGCCCTGGCTTCTGGTCCTTTTCATACTGGTCCTTTTCATATTGCCCTAAATATAATTTGCTCCCTCGATATTGCTGCTTACCGGACCTCGTTCCAGCTTCACGTCCTGCAAAATCTTGGCCTTAACTCCATCCGCCGTCAGTGCTGCTCACGATGCTTCGAGTCCCATGATCATTGGTTCATACTGATCTGGCAGTCCCATCAGCAGGATTGCAGCTAACCAGGAATCATCCACCTTGAAGCCGATCACCACCAGCTTATGACTCGTGGACATTAACTCGTCTACGTAGGCTTCAACGCTCAGACAATCCACCAGACGCACCGATGTAAATTTCCTCAGCAAACCGATCTTCCTGGTTAACCCGCTATCTTGAAACGCTACTTCTAGCTTCTTCCAAGCTTCCTTTGTGTTGGCTGCATCCTATGCCAAGCTGTAATTGTAGCTGTCGAGGCTCAAACATATTGACTAACTCCTTCAATCGTTGACTACGGCATTCCAACTTCCTTCTAAAATGAGAATCATCCGCATGGCAAATGCCCATGTCGATTTTTTTTTTTCAAACGACAAAGAAAACTGACGGATCCACCGTTTTCCAATATGCTTTCAAGAACTGGCTGTGTTGGTGTTAGAATAAAACAAGTATAATGGGAATGCTTGAAAGCCGCATTTTTAATGTTCTATCTAAAACCAGCGTCGCTCTTTTCCACCCGCCACAAAGCCAGATAAGACGCCACCGATATAGGGTTACCATATTGTACCGGACTGAAAAGAGTACGTTTATGAATTTACGTAAAAGAGTACAAAAGAGTACACAATTTCTTTGGATAATAATAAAACAAAATTGTGCTTAGTCAAACACTCTTTTTTTATTTGGATCAAGTTTCGTTCATAAAAAAATACACAAAAATAGCACAAAGCTTTCACTTCTTGTACTTATCACTGCTTCGGACAATATCCCACAATTGTTTGTCGTTTTCAATCATCTCATAAAACTGAACGCAATCTAGTCGATAGTCGAATTTCACCATAATCAAAGATTCAACTTCCACAAACGCATTTTTCATCTTCTCTGCTACATTCGAATTGAGGCTGTCTCGCAGAATCTTCTTAACATGCTGAGGAAGAAATTTTTGAGCAAGTCTTTCCGATTATTGCTTGCGTAACGGGTGTCCACTAAATAATGAGAACGAAAAGAATGGGTCAGGAAAAAAATACCAGTGAAGTTTTGTTCAAATTGATTTATTTTATTAAAAGGGTCAACTTAAATCTTCAAACTAAGTTTAGTGAATATTGTCATATGGTCCGTGGTCCGCCGTGCGGCGCAGCTTAGTCGTTATGCTGGAACATGACCGTTGGACGGCAGCCACATCGATTTTTCGGATGCAGCTTTTGATCCTGTTGGTAAGTTGCTTGGTGTTCTTGGCCTTCCAATTATCCTTGTATACCATGGAGCTCAAAAGACCGAAGAAATCCTCGATAGGACGGCACTGTGGCAAATTTGTCGGATTCCGGTCTTTTGGGACATATGGTATATTTTGGCTCTCCAAAAACGTTAGCGTTTTTTTTGCGTAGTGCGATGATGCCTTGTCCGGCCAAAACACGTATTTGCCATCCGAGTGATGTTGTTTAAGAAATGGGATGAGTATTTTCTGCAAACACTCTCTTTGGTACACCTCCTGGTTGATGGCCAAACCGCTTGGTTTGAACC